>PVJD01001814.1:0-238639 GCA_004026545.1 Mormoops blainvillei
CCTTCCTTCCTTCCTTCCTTCCTTCTTTCCTTCCTTCCTTCCTTCCTTCTTTCCTTCCTTCCTTCCTTCCTTTCTCCCTTCCCTCTTACACTCTTCCCCATCTCTAAGAAGACAGTTGCCTGTGAACCAGGAAAAGGGTTCTTATCAGAACCCTACCATGCTGGTACCCTAACATTGTACTTCCAAATTCCAGAACTATAAAAAATAAATGCTTGTTGTTTAAGCCAATCAATCTGCAGCATTCCATTATGATAGTCTGAAAAGATTAAAATAGCTTCTCAGAAGTAAACCAATCTTCATTTCAAGGTATCATGACCTTGTTTATTGAAAATTCTAAGGAATTCTTAAAAACTATTAGAACTAATAAGTTCAACAAATCTATAGGGTATAAGATAAATATAAAAATAATGAATTGTATTTCTGTACACTAACAATGAATACTAAGAAAATGAAATTAAGGTAAAGTAGGTCAATGTTCAGAAAAGTTAATTACCTCACACAAGCCCACTTAATTAATAATAGGTACCAAACCTAGGGTGACAACACAAGTCTCTTTGTCTCTAATGGCCTCTATGTCCTTCTCAATATCTTGTGCATATATAAGGTAAAGAATATGTATTTTGAAACACTCACTTTTATTTGCTTGTATATTTGATAATTATTTTCACTTAAATGCATTTATTACTTCATGATTAAAAAAGAAAATATGAAAAGACTGGTTTTGCATTTTAAATGGATTAACTGGTTTATGAATTAAATATGAGTTATACCTGAAACATTGCCAAAAGTGTGGTCAAAATCTGGTCCAGTAAAAGGAGGAAAAGTGTTTCCCTGAACCCTTTCCCAATCATTATCATCATTTAGATCCTGGATCCAAAAGCAAAAGCCATCTTCAAAATTACAGTTAATTTTCTCATAATCTGCAAATTAAAAAAAAAACAACTTTAGATTTAGTCTACATGTCATTAGTTGTAGTAGATTTCATTGAAAATTACTTAACCTTACAGAGTTTATATTTAAATTGCATGCATAAAATCTTTCTTTTTAATTTTTAACTGTTTCATTCCACTTAGTTAAAAAAACAAACAACAAGATTTCTGTTGCCAACTGTTAGAAAAATATCTTTCTTATACCCCATTAAAACTTTAACCAAGGCAAGCTTCTTGGTCTTTAATTTTTACATCTTACCTCCATTCACTTACCTACATAAACTTTGTCCTAGTCACAGAATTAGTTTATGCTAATTTAAAAAATTTATTTTGACCAGGCCCTTATTATATGAACTATTAAAGGGACTTATTTAAGAAAAAGAAGAAGATCAAAACTATGAACATTAAAATGACAACAAACTCACAACTATCAACAACTGAATCTGAAAAACAAAACAAAAACAAACTAAGCAAACAACCAGAACAGGAACAGAATCATAGATGTGGAGATCATCTGAAGGTGTATCATCTGGGAGGGGAAAAGGGGAGAGTGGGGGAAAAGTAGTAGGGATTTCGAAGCATAATTGGGTAGGTACAAAATAGACAGGGGGATGCTAGGAACGGTAGAGGCAATGGAGAAACCAAAGAATTTACATGCATGACCCATGGACATGAACTAAAGGGGGAGCGGTCGTTGGAAAGAAGGGTGGTACTGGGTAGAAGGGGCAAAGGGGGAAAATTTGGGACAACTTGTAATAGCATAATTAATAATATATACTTAAAATTTACTTTGAATTCTTGCAGTGCATAAAATTTAATTATAATATTAATTTATGTTTTTTTCTCAAATTGGCTATTTGATTCTTTTGAAGAACATGAGTTATTTTCTAATCTTTAGTTTCTTACCAAGTAGTAAGAAGAGAGAAGTATATGTAAGAGAAACTCAAATAAGAACTCACATAATAAAACAGATTACAAACTTGTTCTAAAATTTTAAATTCTGCTACTTTAAAAATTCTGTTACTGTATTAAAATATAAAGGATTCAAAGGCTAAAGAATAAAAAATACTTACTATTAAGTTCTCTGCTGTTAAATACAGTGTATGTTGCATGAAAACCAATATAATCATTTTCATCTGATTCTATAAGAAATGTGGCAGTAACTTGGTTGGAAAAAATTCTAATTGTGCCAGGATTAGTTTCTGAGAGAGAAGCTACAAAAGAAAATTAATGTACATTTTTAACTGTTCATCCATTTATTGATCCATCCACCCATCCATCCATCCATTCAACTATTGATCTATTTATTGATGTATCAATCCAAGACCAGCAGGTAACTAAAAACATTAATCATATGATTAATTTATTTTAATTGAAATGACTCTTCTAAGCATTAGACAATGAAATTATTATACATATTTATGGCTAGAAAACTATATTTTTATTTTAAATTATTACCTACATACACCATATACAAGTAAATACGTTCATTCTTTACTGGAAAAGCTTCTCTAAGAAACGTACAAGTTGAGCAGTTATAAAACTAAAAGTTCATTTGGCACTATCAGGTATTTCTCTTGGTATGCTAACAGGGGCTAAAGCCAGTCACAATAATAGAAATGAGAGTATTTCTTCGGTTCTCTATCCATATAACTACAGGATCTCAAAATAAGACTTTGTGACTTAAGGA
This sequence comes from Mormoops blainvillei, assembly GCA_004026545.1. Taxonomy (NCBI): domain Eukaryota; kingdom Metazoa; phylum Chordata; class Mammalia; order Chiroptera; family Mormoopidae; genus Mormoops; species Mormoops blainvillei. The sequence goes on from PVJD01001814.1 coordinate 2,620, forward strand.
TTTTTCTACTTTATATTGATTTTTAATAATGATAATATTATTTCCATTTCATATTGGTTTCATCATTTTTCTGCCTGAGTCCAACCTATTTAAGGAGTATTTTTTCAGACTTTTGATTCTCAAGAGTTAGAATAGTGCTTGAGATATGAAAAGTACTCATGTAATGATTTATAAAAATTATCATTATATTAAATTTGCTTTTATATGAATTTACAATTTAACACATATCTTCTCAAAAGGGATTATATTGCCTCTAGGGGAGTAAAAATTGGTTCTAAGGGGAAAAAGAAACCCTTAATTTGTAAATGTATGAAGCCAAGATATACATGTAGTATGTACACATGTATACAGAATATCTAAAATATTAAAATTTAATGAGAAAACAGCTAGGTAAAAAGGTCTAAAAAGACTCCTTAGCAGGAGTGATATTCATAAAAGGGTAAGAAACATTGTTTTAACATTTTAGTTTGATAATCTGAACTTGGCATCAGATTTAAGTTTCTGAAAAGTACCACACTTGTACATTGGAGACAAAGACCCATTGCTATTTATTGAATTATAAATGAAAGATCCTTTTGTTAATTATTGAAAATTCTGTGCTTATCATGTAGAAGTTAGCAAGAATAAGTGATACATTAACATTATTTCAATAGAATCTAAAAGAAAGAACATTATGAACAAGTATTGATTCACATCTTTCCCTTTTCCTCAAAAACATCTCATATCTCTCTTCCAGTATTCTCTCACAAAGAACTATACTGGTTACTAAGGCTCCTCCTACCAGCATATATAACTGTATAACCCAAATAATTCTCATATTGAAAATCTTTGTAGTGCACATGTGTCTAGTTGCTTAAAGGATATGAATATTCTGGAAACTTTGCTTCAAACTCATCTACCTCCTTCTTGCTTTCTTTTCTAAAGCAATGGAATTGTTTGTGGATAATAGCTTCTGGTTGACTTTGAACGTGGCCACTGATTCAGTGGTACCTTGGTGGTCGTCCTGTGTGGGAACCCATGTTTTCTAATGTTATTGCACTAGTCCAGAGAGTCCAGAGGCATATGTCTCAGGCCCATTACCATGCTTCACAGATACACACAGACTTCTGGAAATGTGTAGAATGTTTGTGTCTGTAGAGACTTTTAAACTTTCATCAGATTTTTCAAGGTTCTTTGACTAGAAGGGGTCTCAGAACTGTGGATGCAGTGGAAGACATGTATCTGACGTGTCCAGAAAGGCAGCCACAGGTAACGGTGAAGAGAAGGTGTTCCAGAGTCAGCATGAGGTTTAGTCCTGACTCCATGTCTTACTAGACTTCTTTGTGTCTCAGTCCTCTACTCTAACATAATAACACTTATCTTAAAGGTTTGATAAAGAGTAAATAAGTAACTCCCGTGTGTTACAGTGACTGGCATATAGTAAATGCTCAGTAAATGTTATTGTTTCTCCTCCTCCCTAACTGGGCTGTAAGCCTTGAAAGTGTAGAAATTATACCCAATGTTTTCTGTGCCTTTGCTATTCTCCCAGAGCACTGGAAACTTTTAAGCAATATTTGGGTTCCAGAATTAGTATATGAGTGACTAGAGGAATAGAAGAGTCAGGGTTGGAGTTGAAAGAAAAAAAATTCCTAATAACTTTTGAAGGCTGGTATTTTCTATAACGGATAGCATAAATTTTTAGAAAATAATTACTTAAAAAATCCATTGACTTCTACTAAAAAAAACGCCAAGACTTTATGGGTATTAATTTACATAAACTTGCCAAGTAGTCACATGTAAATGTGAATTAACTCATCATTTTTCCAACAGCACAGGCTCTGGCCAGTGGGTTTTGTGAAAGAGGAAAACATGACAGTATGATTAGGATATAAAGAAATTTTTAAAAAAGAGCAGTGGACAGAGAAGACAGACTTTGTAGAAAGGATGATTCCAAAGACTTGTCTTAAAACTATCTATTCTACCCAAGTATAAGTGAAAAAATTATGTCATTAGAGTATGATCTTTGGGTGTTATAAATATTGTATCGAGTGCTCACTAATAATATGGTTTGGTGCTAAGTGCTGGTGACCTGGAGAAGAAATAACCAGGCTCTGCTATTAGAAAAGGTCAGATTGGTGATCATGGAAAAAGACCTTTGGAATTAGTCTGTATGGGAGAAATGCCATGGGAGCACTGAGGAACTCTGTGAGGAAGTAACCTTTAATTTATCCAGGCACTATGACTGGAGAGTGTTCAAGGGTCTCTGGAAAGATCAACATTTTAAACCAGTGCTTGTTTAACTTTATCATGTAAATAATCCTATCAACAGAAGTGAATAAATGGGTACTTTTAAGTGAATACAAAAATGTTCTAATAAAAGCACAAAGTTTATCAAAATGCTTGACTTTGAAAAATATTTGCATATATTACTTAATTCCATATCCACACATCCACAGTATGATTATTTTTGATGCAGGGTAAGTTAACAATTCAGGAAAATCCCCTATGTTTATTATATATTTGGGTAAATGTATGCACACTTATGTGCGCTTCACTTTTAAAAGCATGACCTTGGGTTGTTACACTACATTATTAGGGATATGTTGTCATCAGTCATTTGGGAACGGAACAACAGCTAAGCACTTGGGATGTAAAGAATAACATGACTATGACATACGCAGAAACATGTTTTCTCAGCTTGGCAATTTGAAAACAATTTTAGTATGCTCACATGAGCTATTTTAAAGCTTTTATTTATTTTATTTTTAGACAGAGGGGAAGGGAGGGAGAAAAAGAGGGAGAGAAACATCAATATGTGGTTGCCTCTTACGCACTCCCTACTGGGAACCTGGCCTGCAGCCCAGGCATGTGCCCTGACTGGGAGTTGAACCAGCAACCCTTTGGTTTGCAGGCCAGGGCTCAGTCCACTGAACTACATCAGCTGTGGCACACCTGAGCTATTTTAATTCTCTTTCTTTGAGGGTGCATAAAAATACCTATGCATTTTTCTGAACAAAAAAAATTAAATAACCATACTTATACTCTTCTAGTATTTCCATTCCTGGTATAATTATTATCATCGCTGAATTGAACATTATATCTTCATCACTGCAGTTAAAAAAAAACAACCTGTCGACCTATTTTGATTTATTTCAATTCCCACAATTATTTGGAAAAGACTCTATTGCACTCTAAATCATCTTTTATGTAATGCTCACTGTCCTCTGGTACCTTCATAAGTTAGAGAAGTTTTACCTCAAGGTTATATACTAGAATGACTGAATAATGCCCTTAAAATTTGTTTATACTGATTTACCCCTAACCAAATATATGAGAAGTATTTTATGGTACTCGATATTTATATTTTCTTGTAATTCATCTAGATAATGTTACTTTTTCTTTTAATTAAAATATTTATGTATTTTCAATGTGATAAAAATAACAGTATTTGAGATACACATTCTGAATTGGAATTTAATAAAAGTAAGTCTTGTATGCATCTCTCACACAAAGAAACTTGCTAAAATATTTAGAAACAATATGGGATTGTGAATCAAGAGTGTAGATTTTGGCATTATTCTTAAAAATACCTTCAGAGTCATGAAAAAACACTTTGATGTTCATTAATTACATAGTATAATATCATGATATATAAACCTGTTAGTTTAAACTTGAATCAACTTGATATAAAAACTTGAAGTTTTTATAATATATCAGGCATTGTGCTAGACACTGGGCTAAGGTATTATTGCCTTTTTTGAGCAAACATATAATTTTTAATTTTAAAATGTAATTTTAGTATTCAATGTCATTTCTAAAATTTTCCAAGGTAAAATTAAATTATTTAGCTTTCAAGATTTTAAAATAGATTTACATTTCAAAGGACCTTAAGATTAGACTACATATTTGTCATAATTTAAATATACTTTCATATATTTTTAAAATGTGGGTATTTAGTTTCTTTATTGTATTTTACCATAATTATTTATGGATTATTCACATCATTATGCCTAATGATTCTAAGATTTATTTATGAATTACTGGTAATCTAACCATATAAAATAATTAAAAATAGCATTTAGGCAAATGAAGGTATTTGAAGACTAAAGGAACACAAGTTCCTTATACCTATTGTTTTTGGGCAGTTAATCTCGGTGAATTTAGTTTTCCTCATGTGGAAATTATAATAGTACTTATATAATATAGTTTTAGAAAACATTTATTGAGTTAACTTGAAGTGCTGAGAACAGTACTTTGCATATTGTCAGTGACTGATGTGTGCTAAAGTTTATTATTATCATATTAGTCCTTGGAGAGATTTATATGAACTGGTTTATTTGTCCATCTATATAAATATTTATGTTGACATAAATTTAAGGAATTGGATTTACTGACTACAGGAATAAGTAGATTATGAAAGGGCTTGGCTCATTTATTAACCAAGTGTGACTTACTGTGAGTTCATCTGTTTTACGTACACTGGTTATTGTATTTGTCTTGGGGCTTTTAAAGCACAATGAAGAAAGGCATTGAGTTTGATGTCTAAGGTGTTGGGTCTGATTTCTACCTCCAAAATTAACGAGGTCTGTAGACTTGTTGTCAATTAACTTATTACACCTCATTTTCCTCTCCTGTGATATATACTTTGCACATTTACTGAAAATTAAATAAGTATATCCATAAACAACTCAGTATCTGAGTGTCACACAATAACATCTAATAAATTGTACATTTATTAGCATATACTTAAATATTTCTCAAGTCAACAAATCAAAAATATTCATTAAATTGAATCCACTTTTCATTTCTCATAAGCACAATTTCAAGGCAAAATACTAAAATAAATGCAATTATTATATAAGCTTTAGTAACATATGTTATTTGCCACCTCATCTTAGCCCTATTTTTGACTATTTCTCCAAAGTGTGAGGAGAATTATTCCCTTGACTCCACTTCCATATTCTCTCCTTCAAACTTATTTTCTTTCCTCATGGAATTTCACTCCTATATTTGTTGGCTACCACGTTGGGGTCAGATGGAATAAAATTGGGTGGGTACATGTAAATTAGTGTATTCCCTGCCCTCCTCTCAGTTCCCATCAAAGTCAATGTACATAATGACAAATAGCTATATAATAACAATACTACCCACAGCTACCATTTACTGAGCCTACGTCCTTCCTAGTCATTGTCTTACACACTTTATTAGTAGTAGCCCTGCAAAAGACTGAGGAACAGAGTCATACTGAAAAGAAGAGGGTTCTATGAGTTTATAACCTGTGCAATGTCAGAGAAAAATAGTATAGCTGTTTTTAGTTTTTGTCTGAGTTTTGCTTAATGGGAAGAGGTAACACTCAAACAAAGCATAGTAACCAAAGACAGAATTACATATTTTTAAAAAATTCCACATGATTTTAAATAATATCAGTTAGATGAGAACCATGTGAAATAGTAGCTATTTTATTACTAGGAAGATTTATTACATACAGCACTAAATTCTTATTTTTTATGAGGACTAGTTTTTTTAATTCCTTTTAGAAACTTGAAGTTCAAGTCCATATTTAGTTCAAAAGAAAGACAAAACACATGACTCCAAAAAGTTGTGCACATATTTTCATTCTGATAATGGATTGTATAATTGTCTTAACTTACCTCTTAAAGTCTTGTTTGAACCTACACCTTCATAGATATTTAATGTATCTGTATAATATATGTTAAAGGAATCGAAGCTCAGTTTAATGGAAAGTCCTTGGTCCACACTAAAGTAAAAGCAAAAAAAAAAAAAGATTACTACACTTAATAATTGTTGCAACTCTTAATACATTCGAGAATTTGAATGTATTTTCTAATTTTCTAATTGTACCTAACAATACCTAACACATAACATGAGATCAACACAATAACAAATATTTTAAGTATTTGGTACAGTACTGATAACTATCATAATGTTATATGGCAGGTTTCTTGAATTTTTTCTATTCACGTGACTGAAACTCTATACCCATTGAACAGTAACTCCCCATTTCCTACTCTCCAGCCCCCGGTAATCACCGTTCTACTTTCTCTCTCTATGAGCTTAAATATTTTAGACTTGTTATATCTGATTAAATCTCCTTACTAGTGATTGGTCTGTTCAGATTTTGTATTTCTCCATAATTCAGTATTGGTAAATTGTACGTTTTTAGGATTTTATCCATTTCTTCTAGGTTATCCAATTTGTTGGTGCGTGTTTCTAGTGGTCTCTTATGATTCAGTTTCTGTAGCATCATCAGTAGCAATTTCTCCTCTTTCATTCCTAATTTTGTTTGACTATTTTCTTTTTTTTCTTAATCTAACAAAATGTTTGTAAATTTTGTTAATATTCAAAAAAGCAACATGGCTTCATTATTTAAACTTATTTTCTTATTGCTTTTTAAATTTATTTCTGCTCTAATGTTAATCATATCTTCCTTCTGTTAACTTTGGGCTCAGCCTGGTCTTTTTCTAGTTTCTTGAGGTGTAAAGTTAGACATTTATTGTTATAAACATTACATTTAGTACTGCTTTTTATCCATCCTGTAATTTTGAATATATTGTGCTTTTGTTTTCATTTTTCTAAAAATATTTTCTAATTTTCTTTTTAATATTTTTCTAAGACCTATTGATTATTCAAGAGCTCTTAGAGGCTTGCAGGCCTCTTTTTCAGGAATTCCTAATTTCTTGCTCCCTCTGGTGACCATAGGTGTCACTTTGTGTTCTCTGGTACTATAGCAGCAAGCCACCTCATTCTCCCTTGTTCTCTGCAGCCACCAGACATTCATCAGCTCGAGTCATTGGAGACAAATAATAGTACCTGGGACAGCCCTTGGAACAGCTGCAATGTCGGAAGCAGGTTGTACTTCTCTCCCTCCATCTTTAGGGAAAAGTTTCGAATTGTGCACCATCCCCACAATTACGTCAGGACATAGTGGCCACAGCAAGCTGCCCCTGTCCCTCTTTGCTCTCAAACATGTGAGCTTTGCTGGCCCCATCAGCGCTCCACAGGAGGCAAAGAAATTAGCACCTTGGGCAGCCCATGGAAAAGCTAAGATACTGGATGCATGCTCCGCTCTTCTCTTTCCTTCCAAGTGAGATGGTAATGAGTCAAGGTCAGATGTTCTCCGAGTGTGCAGCTGTGTTGGCTTGGGAGAGTTGCTCGCACAAGTGAAATGAATATGATCCTGTTGCCCATTTCAGTGCAGTTGTCCTTGGCTTTCTACTCACTGGGGGTACTGCAATTTCTTAATCAGGTTCTAAATTTCTCATGAATGTATTATCATTGGTAAATTGCTGTTTCTGTGGGGGAACAAATGCTAGGGCTTCCTATTCTGCTGTCTCATACTTCAATGTATTTTTTAGAGTTATTTCAAACAAATTTTCAGAAGAATTTAGGCTGAAATATTATGCTTAAATTATACAAGGGGGGAACCTCCCCCCAAGCCAAGATTTATTCATAAAAAATTGTGTATTTATTCTTACATGGTTAAACTTCAGTCATCTTCAAAGTACTCTCCATTTGATGCAAAATACCTATCGAGACATTTTTTCCACTTCTTAAAACAATTTTTGAACTCATTGATTTTGATGCCTTTTAGTGTTTCTGCCATTTTTTGTTTCACCTCTTCCACTTCAGCAAAATGTTCCCCTTTGAGAACTTTTTTCATCCGGGGGAACAAACAAAAAAATAGTCACCTGGGGCAAGATCAGGTGACTAGTGAGAGTGAGGCATGGCGGTCATGCCATTTTTGGTCAAAGAATGCTGAACACTCAGTGTGGTGCGGGCAGGTGCACCTGTAAATCACTCGTCATGAAATAAGCAAATGCCTTGAGAGTCTTCAAGAAAAAATTCACTGAAGCTGAAAGCAGACTGTCACAACAACGCCAGCTGGTGCACTGATACAGATGGGTTCCTAGAACACTCACCTAGTGGGGGAAGCCTGTACTACAAGGGACCCACCCTTCAGAAAAAATTCCATTTTTGGAGGGGTCTTTCCTTGTACTGTAAAAGAGCAATATATTTGCAGCATAACAAAACTGAAAGAATATGTACATTATACTATCGAAAGTTAATTTTTAAAATTTGAATAATTGAATTTAAAATTTTTTGAAGAACAAAATGTCATTTATGAAATGCCCAGCTTAGGATATATTATTTCCCCATTTGAAATAGTTTTAAAACAAATTATTTATAATTTACATGGTAGCCACTTACTGTATTTCAGTATTTACTTTTTAAAAATCTCAAGGAGTATTTACTTTCAAAACAAGCAAGACTAAATGAGGACAATTTTTAAAGTACATGGACTTTGATAGGTTGCTACCCTTTAAAGTAGAAACCCCATGTTATCCATTTCCTTTGTAGTTGTTAGTTATACACTTAATTGTCTTGCCTACCAGAAATTGTATGATTTAAATATGAGATTAATTTATTCATTCTTGTATTCGCCAGCACTTTGTAGGCTCTAGAACATGCTTTTTGATAGAAAAAAAAAAACCCTCTGTGTAGCCGCCACTTTAAGAGAATAGAATGAAAAGTGTGGCAGGTTCACTAGAAAGTTTTAATTTGGTGTTAAAGTATAGGATTTTGTTTTCAGATATTAAGTTGGGTGGAAAGGACTTTAGGGCAACTTCTCTTCCAACTCCACCAACCCCTGAAGTAGCAGGATGAGAATGTGAAGAACCTGAGTGTCTGGGAGGTAGAGTAATGCTCCCCTGAACTCCTCAGACGGGAAGTGGGCAGAAGGAGGAAGCAGAGTAGGGGCGATCATGTCTAAATTGTCTGAGGACTGAAAGGGCTGATAACAGGAAAAGACATAGTCTTCAAAGCCAAGTGAGAGATTGAGGAGTGACCCCACCTCTGATACTGACTGTGGAGGGTGTTAGATGAATAAAGCCTTCTTACTGCAGGTGTGGCAAGCTTGGTTTTTCAACAAATTATCAGTAATCCCTTCGTTAAATTAAGATATTGTGTACATTCATCATAAATGTAGTTAATTTTGAAATTCTAAAGGTCACTGATGAGAAATGTCCATTTGTAGCAAGACCTATGTTTTGGCAAACACTGAATTAGAACCCTGGTCAGGGGTTGGGATTTAGTCTTCAGAGAATGGGGTTGAAGATCCTGAAATGACAGTGTTGCTCAGGGCAGGACTAAAAGACATCTAAACAGAAACAGGCTTTTGAAGCTGACCAGTGTTTGCTGCCAGGGAGGTAAGGTTAGAACTGTCGTCAACATCTGGACCTCAACCCAGATATCAGATTCCATGGTTCTGGAGTGGACTCTAGGGTGTGTATGTTTAAGTACCCCGGGAGAACTGTGATGTGCTCTCAGGTTCCAGGGCAACTGGAGGAAGACAGGTAGATGTAAGAGATGCCACACTCATGGGCTAGTCTCAGGTGCAATAAGGAGCTGTGGGAGGTTGGCAGGGGTAAAAGGAGATCAGTGTCAGGGGCAGCAGATGGTCCCAGCCCAGACTGAGCAAAGGAGATCAAGGGAGATGGTGGTGCTGCCATTAGTGTAAATTCTACCTCTGTTAGGTCAGTGCAGGGATGGGGCAGTGAGCCTCCTGGTGAGGGATTTAGGGAATCCAGTGTCATCACTGAAAGAGGCAGAGGATGAAGAAATGAGGGCTTCAGGGATGATTTCTGTCCTTTTAATTAAAGTTTTGGTGTCTCCATATCTTTATACACATACACACACACACATATACATATATATATATACACATATATATATACACATATATATATATGTAGTGAGTTTTTCTTCATGTGATGTTGTTTTCAAAATATGAGGTTAAGGGATGCAAGAGAAGCTACCTAGGAACCTTTGTGCTCGGAGTCCTTTGCTTTTTCAAAATAGGTAATTGAGAGAGAAATAAAAGCATATCGTTTTTTACTTTCTTCTGATTTAAAAAAAAGCACAGCTCAATACAGGTAAGATTAATTAGAGAATGTAATATCTGATGTTTCTATAATATTAGACATTGTGGTTACCTTCTGGTTTTTTGAAGGGAATGGGTACTTTTCTAAATTAATTTATGCATTTTGCATTTCTGGTTCAATAGCTAATTAATTTATGCTTTTCCATTTCTGGTTCAATAGCTAATCATTTTATAGACCAGTTTTACTGGCACTTAATATTTGGCTAAGCATTCTATATTCATTATTCATTAATAATGACTTAGGCCCCTGTAGTTAGAAATTCTGAATTTTATAGACTTAGAAACTTTTGGTCAAAGAGATTTATTTAGTCATTTGCTTGAGATTGCACATCTTGAATTTGAAGAAGCCAGATTTGAACCCACACAGACCATCTCCAGTGCTCTCATTCTTAATGCTTGGTAAATATAGTCTTAACATAATTCCATGGCTGGGCTGGTCTAGCCCAAAATATAGTTTATTTGCCTTTTAAACATTTCTCAACCATTTAATTGGTCACCTTCTAAGCTTGTAGGAAAAATTATTGTCCTTACTCCAACTTTGATCACTGTTAGGGAAAAGAAACTGTCTGGTACCATGCTTCTCTAATATAACAATCAATTTTGGAAAGAAAAAAAGGTATATTATTTACATAATTAATTAAGTAATAATTGTATCATGAAGTACAGTATTCGTTTAGGTTAATGTTTTATATTCTTTGGGTTTTAAAATTATTTTTTCATTAATGATGGAGTTTTTCAAATAATTTTTAAACATTAGGTAATGAAAAGGAAGTAGAAAGAACAGAATCATACAAATCTTTAGCATAGTGTTATTATAACATAAATGATATTACTATTATAGAAAAAGTTTATTGTTTTCTGCTTATAAGCCCTGTAAATTTGACCTAGATTTATTAACTGGATATAACAATTAAATTATTTTTATTTGACATTAATAAAGTTTGAAAGGTTGCATGAAGACATCATTTAGGATTCATGCTTTTTCCATTTTCAGAAGTAACTTAAGACTTTCTTAAGGTTTTTTGCTGATATTTAAAGTAAGAAATATAATATTTTTCATGTTACTTATGAATATTGCTAATAATGATTTATAAATGATTCTTTTAAAATTTGATATGAGTATATTGGAAACAATGTCCCCTGAATTGGTTAATTTTTTACTTGCAAGAATTACTTAGAATTGGTATTTTTAAAAATATTTGGAACAAAATATATTTAGAAATGAAAAAGCCATAATTTCATAAAATAAGAAGCTTTTGAATTTGAATTAATGAATTGAGAGCTGAAAGGTGTGCAGCGACAAACAACACGATTGTGTTGGGCCTGTCACAGACTCACGGCCTGGAGGTGGGTCTACGTTTACTTCTTGTGCACCCAAAGACTGCTGATGTGCCATTTGAAATACAAAATCATATATCTGACACATAAGCAACATGTTGTGTAGAACATGAAAATAGAGGAAATTATGCTCCTAGTTATAGTACATGGCTTTCATGGAGCTTAGGTCCAAAATAGAAATTATTTAAAGAAATAGGATGTTGTTCTTAGTTTAAATATTGCCAAGTAAATGTGTTTAAAGCAATCTTTCCTTCACACCTCATCTCATCTCTGGGTTACATCTACACAGGAAAACAACCCTTGAGAATCTTATGGGGCCATTTCCTACCATTTGTTTGGCAAGAAACTAAAACTGTGCCTTTTAATCTTCTTTACTCAGCTGTTTTTTTGATTCTCCTAGTTTTCAAGTAAATCATCACAATGATCAAAACTATTTTACAGGAGGCTAAATTGGGAAACCATAATCTCATCCAGCTGCTAAAAAGAACTAACCAGGATGTCATTTCTCAAAGTAAATTCCACAAAACATGTACTGAATGCTCTCTGGGGAAAAATGTTCGGTGGCTTAATAGGGAACATATATTTTTTTGGATATTTACATTACTTAATAACCAATTTAAAGCCCTGAGAAGTTATGTGCACTTTCAAAAATTGCAATGTGTTTATTTCAGTATTTCTTATATTTGAGTAAAAATTATTTCCCCTTAGAATATCTGGAGAAATATCAGGTAACACTTTTCTGTGAAAAATGCTTAGGTGAACATTAAGGTAGATCAACCATCAGCAGTTTGATTATTTTGATCATCATAATGATTACATTGGCCAATTGTAAGAGCTTAGAGGTTAAATATATAGCAACTGATCTAAGTGTAATTCAAGACAGAGTGAAACGGGTGTATATAGAGGGTGGTCCCAGCTCTTAATCTGCTGTAACTAAGTCATACCGTAGGAGATTTTCATAAAGATGCTGATATAATGAGAAAGGAATTATTCTGGCACCAGGATGCATGTGATGTGACATACCATTTCTTGTGATACACAGACATACACATGCACTGTTTAATTTGGCAGCACTTAATTTGTACCAACCTCAGGAAATAAAAAAGCTTGTTACAGAGTTGAATGAGATGGCTTTAAATTTTAGAAAGTACCATTCACAGTACAGAAGACCTTTTTTAAAAGGTTAAGAACAAAGGAGAAACTTCTTGGACAGGTTAGCAGCTGGGATGGCTTTGCTTCATAGCTAATATAAACATCAATTGTCAAAAAAATGAATACATCACTAAAGGTGGTAAGACTTACTGCATCAGAGAATGACTTTATGACTTAACAGGGAATAGAAGATGGCACATTACCGTATAATCCACTGGCAAACAACACTTTTATAAGGTTTTGGGTAAGAAGTAGCCTCGAAGGACCCCGCAGATCCAGTCAACAAAAATCTTCCATCGCAAGCTGTGGCTGTAAAAAATGGTCGTTAATGTTAGGCAAAAACAATCTTGGAAGGATTTCTCAAATGAAATGAGATTTAATTTGGCTCATGAACACTTCACAGAGCACTCACGGCTTGATCTGTGTGAGGTTATTTTACAAAACTGAAACGATCTGATGGAAGTCGATCTCACGTTTAAGACCATTGGCTATTTTCAAGCACCCTTACCCATCCCATTATAGAGTCCTTTAGACAAACAATGTATTTCTAAATACTAGTGCCTTAGCTGGATTTTTAGTATATTATTTCATATTTGCAAGGAAGTAAATATACTTGACTTAGAAACTTCTAATTTTGAAAAATACCTACTAATTTTTGTCTCATTTTCCTCATTAAAATGGAGCTAAGGTGAATTTCAAACATAAGCAGTAAGCGCTATGTCCTCCTGAAATAATCAGACTATGGCCAGGCAGATTATCCGTGTACAAAGTGGCCTCTATAGAATTCAATCTATTTTACTTCATCATTCTTGCCCCTTATATGTGGACTTGATATCTAGCTCAATATTTTCATTCGATATTCCTGAATGTCATGTTTCCATGATGCCTCATTTTCCTGTTTGACAATAATTCTTGTAGGATATTTCATGTACCTTTCACATACTTCTTTGCAATGTCATGTATTCTTAGACATCTTTAATTTATACCTGAATCGCTTCAACAAGGTTGAAATTACCTTGAAAGCTTTGCACCAGGACCCACACCCGACAGCTTTTCATTTTATATTTGCTATGTACAGTATGTGACAAAAAGCATTTGATTTTCCCAATCTTTAGTTTTTCTTAGATTATTTTCATATACTTAGTTACTTAGTTCTCTTGATAAAATATTATAAAATAATGACTCCTAGACTGTATCCTTTTTCTCCTGGCATGTTGTTAACTCCTCCTATGCCAGAAGAGTTGATGGAAGGCAGGGAAATCAAAGAAATTTATCAAAAGTAAGTTTCTGCTCTTGGAATCTGAGTGCTGAATAAGTTAATTCTAAATTATGGATGGAAAAGCCCATTGTTATATTATAGAGCAACTCTGTTAAGTTATAAAATACAGACTACTGTGTGACATCAAATATTTTATATGGGTGAAAAAACTAAATAATTGAACAGCACATAAAAACCTCAGTCTAATGCTTTTAGTTAACTTTTAATAATTTTTGTTATAAGTTTTATAAAGCATAACATTATTTCAGTAAATAAATTTTTAGACTCGAAGCCTTTTTAAGAACAATGACATAGGAATTGATCGCATTGGATTATGACTTGATAGCCTGATTCCCTACTGAAGACAACAACAAAAACGAAAAACTGAAAACAGAAAAGATAATAACCCAAGATGCAAGGATTAAACTGTGAACAATTTGGTACAAACCTTGGGAAAGAGATAAAATTTTGGCTTGTTGAGAGAAATAATCTCCTTTTGTATAATACTGGAGCAAACAAAAATGGCTAACCCCAATTTATATTATTTGAAGACAAAAAGTAAAATATGTGACCTTTTAATGCAGAGCTTAATAATTTTCTAGGTACACAAAAAAACCCTCCTTCACCTCCACTCTGCCCACCACAAATCATGCCAAATAATTAGGACAATTAATCCCTTATTGTCAATGACCGTAAAAGAATACTTTGTGTGGTATTTCATTTTCCTCTGTCCTTCAGGAAGTTGCAGAGGTCTTAGGGGAGAACCTAGGCCAGAGGGGACAGTGATGGAGCTGGCATCCTGGGTACCTACAGAAGAGCTCAGCCCTTTGCCATCTTTCTCGTACTCTGATGTAAATTATAAATAAATTGTTATTGTCTGAAATTGCTAAGACTACTTATTACCATGTTTAGCCTGTTCCAAAGAATATGATCAATTTGACTGTCTGGTGTTGTAAGAAATTGCTGAGTTTTAGTGGGAAGGGAGAACCTACAGGTCAAGTTCCACTCTAAGGGCCTTTGGTAAATCCCTGCATGCAAGTAAAAACTAAGAAGAACTTCTTGAAGGTATTTAAAATAAAATTATAATGGAATTTAACTACTTATAATAGCAAAGTTCATAACATCACAATATTTTATTTCAAGACAGAAGTTTGTGTTAGAGACTTTATATATTTTCTCCATTAATTTCAGGATGTTTCTGGAGAACCTAATTTTACATAAGGCAATGAAGCAAGATAACCTTTTGGGAAAACAGGCATAACCTAGCTGTGGCTGAGTAGAATTACTGGGTGTTCAGGGTTTAACTTTTTAGACTACAAAGTGCTTTCCAACGCAGTATCAGAAAAAATTCTGAAAGGGAGATAAATGAACCTGTCGAATAATATCAACCATTCTGCACTATCGGAAAAGCTGTCAGTAATAGGATGGGATTTATAAAGGGACGCTCCTAGGACCCCCTGAGAGCTCCCTCTGGTGGCTCAATATTTGTTATTCGGGTGTTTGCACAGGGCATTGAAATCTCCAGGATGTTCAAATCAAACTTGGGTGGATGGGATCTGCGCCCAGGCAACCGATTCTATTGTGCACACACATAGCGGCACGCAAGCAATCTGCAGAGACTTTTGTCAGCTTCCAAGTAGACCTGCACATTGGCCTAAAAGCTGTGAGTCGGCATCTTTCCTTCCCACAGGTCAGCTAAAAAGCGAACGTTCCTGCTGATGCAATCCTAATCAGAAGAAGAAAACAATTTAAAGAAATCTTGGTTCAGCTATACCAGCTGTAAGTTGTGCAAACCTAAATAGCTAAAGACGAAAAGAGGAAGCTGTGTGAGGAAGTCAACATTAACGTGACTCTACTAATGACATAAAGTAGAATCAGAGAGAAATATAAAGAGAGCATAGGTCAATTTCATATGGAAGGAATTCCCTTAAATTCATTTTTCTGTGATGGACATGGGCTTTCATGTAGAAAAGCTACTCCAGTTGGTGCTGAGGCGAAGCCACTGGCTTTAGGACTCCCCATTCAATGATTAAATGATAAATAAAACAACTAGTCCGTCTGAATTCTAGCTGGATTAATATAGAGTAATTGATTGGTATGTCCACTTTCTTATCCAAAAATTTGTTACATTTATTTTCCAAAATAGATACAATGCTAATTTAAAAATATGAATAATGAAGAGAATCAAGAAAAATAGGAAATAGAAGTTTAGGGGATTAAGAAAGTTAGTGACATGGCTGGTAAGTTGACACTAAAGTTCAATTAAACACAAAACCTCCAAGATACTGAAAAGTAACAATGCATTTTGATTGTCCTTAACACAAACTTGGAGAATTAATTCAGTTCTAATACTGAGACTCATGTCACGAGTTTACAGTGGCTCAGGAAAAATAATTCATGGTTTTATAATTTAGTTTAGGACAAGTTGTCACACAAGATACATCTATGCTTATTTTAAAATGTGCACCGATAGTAATTTACCATGAAAATTATTAACTCTATGACAGCAAAGACCAAATTATATGTGTGGTTCATTTTCTGATTATTCAATTTATTTTACATCCCCCATTTAAAATTATTGATCATCATTATGCAGGCTAAAAGCTATGTGTCTCACTCTGAGATACATTATTATTTTTGAAATATAAATCAGCATCACCTGTATCACCTCATGATGGCACACTTGTATCATATTCTCCCTGAAAAGGTTTTGGAAACTTCCTGAAAACCATAGAGAAAAGCATGTTTCTTTCTTCTTCTTTGAATAACTTAGTTATATAAAATAGATTTTAAAATATTCTGTAGCCTGCACTTTCTTCCAATATGCTCCTAGTGCACTTCAAAGTATGTAGTTAAACTTTGAAGGTCTGAATTTTATCCAAGAACATTTGAATTAGGATTTCTTAGCAGAAGCTTCTTTAGTTGCTTTTTCTTCTTTTTTGAGTTGGTACTGGGGAACAGACTGACTCCCTGTCTTTTAAAGTATGTATCAAGTGGATAGGTAATTTAAAAAATTTTGGTTGTCATTGGAACATTCATCTTCCATTAATGACAAACAAGAAGAGCAAAGTGAAACAAATCCTAGAAGAGCAAATTATAGTAAATAGTAACTAGAACCCTTATACCCTTCAGGAGCTAATTGTGCTTCGGGTCTCACTGATAGCACTGGTCATGAGTCACACCAGAAAACAACTCGCGCTTGCCGTTTAACTTTTCAAGGACCAATTATAGGTCGGAATTATTCAAACAGGTCTTTGCATTGCTTATCCATCTGTATTTATATTTCGAATACTTATGTGGTAATCCTTCATATATATACTACTCAACTATAAAATGAGGAAATAAGTCACAGAGTAAATATGTTTAAATCACTTACAGCTGTGCTTGTCATATAGTAAATACTATTTAAGTGCTAATTCATAATAATAATAATAATAACATATTATTATTATTAGCAAATGTCAAAATTTACAAATTAAACACAGATGTTTTATTCATGAGGTTTTAAGATCTTACTCAAAACTGGCTCCCATTACTTACACAACTACAACTCAAGTACACTTTTTGTCTACTTGTTGTTTCTGTGCCAAAAGGCAAATAAAAGTCAGTCAAAATCAATGAGTGTCAATGACTGTGTTAGGGACCATTTAAATGGAAAACAAAGACTGATATTATGATTGTGAAAAAACATGAAAAAATCATTCAAATTCATAATAATTGCTTGGGAATAGTTTAATAAGAGATGAAAAAGGATGCCATTCTCTTCCCTCACTTATAATATGGGCACTGTCAACCACAGCATTCTTTCTGTCATCAACAAATGAAGTTCATTTTAATTAATTAATTTTGATTTTATATGATAAAGTTTAGGAAAATATTAATATAGTTAATTTTTTTTAGATTTTGTATTACATTATAATCATGGCTATTAGGATACCTTATTCTCCATCAGTTTCTGGTATCTAAGATATGTGTGTATATGTTTGTGCACACAGTGAGGGTGTACATATATATACATGGTCTATGTATATATTCAGGGTCTACGTATATACTTGGTCTAGATCTATGTACTGTGGATGAAAAAAGGGGTTTTATGGAAAGTGACCTTACAGGGTGATCTAATCATAAATTCATAACTGTGCAGGTCATGACAGGTAGTCACTCCCAGGCATAAAACTTCCGCAGTAAAAGGCTAATTTTTGCTGTAAGCAAACCCTGTCCATTGTTCCTGGGCATCTAGGTTAATACACCTTTGAAATGTCCCTTTCAGATTCCTCTTTCTAATATGTGACTATCCTTTCAGACTCTCCCTTCTACACTATTGTAACTATTCTGTAATCTGATGCCTGGCTTGTTTTTCTCCCACCTTCATATAATAATCCTGAAACATCAGGATTATTTTCAAATGCCTAATTTCAAATGCATAAAAGTCACTGTAAACTATTATTCTCCAGGGCATTTAGGATCTTGCTCCCAGGCATATGTTGTCAATTTGGCTCAAGTCAACTCTTACAAAAATTCTCCACAGGTTTGAACATTTCTAATGTTGACAGTGTATATACGTGGTCTATATAAAGTAAGTGGGAGGGAGAGAATAAGGAGGGAAGATTACTTACCACAAGTTTTGTCATCTTCATCAGAACCATCTGGACAGTTTAATTCTCCATCACAAAATAAATCAGTTGTGACACATTTCACGCCATCAGCACAAGGCCTTGAACCAGGCAGGCACTCCACTGAGACATTTCCTTTAGAAAAAAAAAGATTGACTTTTTACTGCATATTAGATTTAATTTCATACCATATGTATAATGTTTAGATATTTATGTATTTTTTTCATTTAGGTTTTTACTTATAAGTATATATTTCAATTTCCACTATAAATATTCATTTCTTTTACTAAATTAACCATCTGTAAAAATTTAGAATTTTTACATCTTGAAAAAAGTTTATCCATAAGTGTTAAATATGAACATTTACTTTGTTGATTTTAACCTTGATAAATCAATACTGCAGTTTTAACATTTGACCCTTAATGTTTATACTTTTTAGGATTGTTATATATGTCATATGGCACAATGTATTGGAATATTTTTCACATCATCTGCATTACTAGTAATCATTTCATTTATGTATAAACATATTTTTGAAAATATTGTGGTTGAAGTCAAAGTTTGCATTCTGTAGGGTAAAATTTGTCAATGAAAGCCATTTTGTGGTAAAATAAAACACTTAATATTCCCAGCACATCGCTATATTGAGTAGTGGCAAAACCCAATGAATACTTCCTTCAATATTTGTTTACTGCTTAGGGCAGAGATTCTGAAGAGTTCTATGCCAAACTCTTGTTAGGATCTGGTCAATGCGCACATCTCAGCCTGTCCGGTCCTTCCCTACTTCCCTCCCACATACCTACATATAGAGATGCAGCAAGAAACACACTTTACTTCAAGAAAATAACTTGGAAAATCTAAGTGCAAGTCTAAAAATGACATTGTTTTATGCTCACTGGATAAAGGCATAAGTTTTTATGTTTCAGAGCAATGTGAGAATTTGAATATTTTTGCCTATGATCAGAATAACAACGATGGCTGAAAATTTTTGAAAAATCTTTAAGCTCAATAGTATTTTTCTTTTGTTATTGCTCATCTTAAAACCAGCACTGCACTGCCACCTGCTGGGTTTTAAAAACATATTTTATTCTGAAATTTCTCCCAATGTTCCATGAAATTAATTGGGAAAATAAAAGTGCTTATGTCAATGAATCTACTAAGTAATACTGAATTTGGAACATTTATGGATAGGGTTGCTGAGTATATATACAACTAAATTAGACTTTTGTAATTAGTTCCAATCCAAAAGGATATACATATTGGGAAATTTATGGATCACCTAACATCTAAAAATTGAGTAGGATAAAGATCAGAGCTGTTCCCAAATGACAGAATACCCCCATTTAAGATAGTAAAAAAAGAATGATAAAAATGATATTGAGTAAACCCAAATGCATGCTATACCTGTTCATACCTATGAGAAAATCACTGAGTCCCTAATCATTGAGTTCCTGAACTGTGAAAGGCAGGGTGTCAATAGTATTCCATAAATGCTTGCTAAATAAATAAACAACAAAAAAGTTTTGTTCAGGAAGCTCTGTGTCTCATTTTAACAGTGGTTAATAGAATTGTAAATGTTCAGCATGTGGAAGAACAGGGTTCGGGGTATAGCGAGGGAGATGTAAACCTTGTCCGCTCTAACGCTTCCCATGGGAACCTCACTTCCTGATGCTCCATACCTGTTTGTTGCCTATTAAACTCCGCAGATCCAACCTAAAAACCACATGGGTAAGTCACACCACTTGGGATCCTTTGATGTCATTAATGATTATTCATTCACTCCACAAGTATTTATAGTCTATTTATTTATTTGAGTCACCAATTTTTACAGAATGGAGTCAAAAGGAAGAGTAAGGCAGAGATACTCTAGGCTCTTGGAATTTGGAGTTTAGTGAGAGACTGGGTCATTAACTAGTTAATTTTTTTTTTTAGTTTTTAGTTTAAAAAGTGCTTTGGGAATAAGGATTAGGCAATCTGTTTCCTTTTGAGGCAGGGATTGTAAACATTTCTACAAAAACTAGATTTCGAAGGATGCCTCAAAATATACCAGGAAGAGAGGTATATGCCGTACATGGTGTGACAAGAACACATAAATACATGGTAGGCAGGTGAGTCTAACTTCCGGATGGTAGGATGTTTGTGAAAGCCATGCAAGGCAGAGAGTGTGGTGCCAAATTCTAGGGGACTTATTTTGTCTTTGTAAAATGTCAGGAATATTTTTCTATAGGCAATGGCACGGAAAGTTTTTAGATATGTGTGTGATATGACCAGTCCATGTTTCATTAACACAATTCTGGAACCAAACAGAGAATGATGTGGAGAGAGGAGACGAGAAGCTATTACAATGGGGAAGGTGGAAGTTCATGAGGGTTGGAACTCTCACGCTAGCAGAGGGGGTGGGATGTGGACTCAGTTACTATTTTACAAGTAAAACTGGTGGGCTTTCATGGCCAGATGTGCTCCTGAACAAAGGCAGGTGGAGAGGGGGTGCTAAGAATGATGCTTACATTTTCAGAGTAGCCAGTAAAGTTACTAATGGGCATTAGTTACAATAGTGAATAAAAGAGGAACAGCTAGTGGGATTAGAAAATAGCTCTAGTTTGAAGTGCTTTGACTTGAAAGTGGAAATATTAGGAACTTTAGTTTATTTTGTACTATATTTCTCCAGACTCTGCTTTATAAACACTTTTTCAGCTACCTTGGTCAGTGAAGAAAGAAAAGTTCTTCATATTGAAACTAATATGGAATATATAAATATAATTGTTACGTAAAGGTAGCACATTTTAGGATTTTATAAGATTGTATTTTTAACCTCTTTTTGCATATGCATATATGATGACAAATTCCAACAAAACCATTGATTAAAACATTAACTGTTACAGGAATTAGCAGATGCCATTTTTTTTTAAATGACCATCCTTTCTTAAAACTGGATTTCTTTGACTTGTGGAGTATTTTGTTTGCCATTTCATTCCTTAATTTTTGTTCTGTTTTTTGTAAGCCTGCATTGTACTTCTCAATAGAGAATTTTAGGAAAGGAGTAAAATCATTGTATTTTAAGAGAATATTAATTGGTTCTGTTTATTAGAAGTAGATCAAATTGCCTGAACATTAGTAATTGTTATTTTGAGTGAAAAAAGTCCTGCACATATTTTTATATCTATACGGTGTTTTATCTTTAGGATATTAATTTTCTGGCATTTTATGAAAACCCATCAGTAAATTAGTATTAATTGGAGTTCTGTAAATGAAAGGCTTTAATTATCCATTTATATTTGTATCACGAAAGATTCAGTATCAACTCAATGTGATTACTGCAGCATACTCCAAACTCACAATAATTTTGAGTGATTTGGGGTGAGGGACATCCTGTGCCTACCAGGGCTGGCCCTGTGCTTGGCATGTGGAGGATGAAAAGACTGAAGTCCATTTTTTAATTCTAAACCAGTTATAATAAGTATCACATACAAGATAATAATTTGAAAATCATATTTTGAAAATCTTAGATTTTTATTTTCTTATTTAAGTTAGGGTAAAATAATGCTTAGTGGCCAAAACTTTTTGACACAAATTAAGCCCAAGAGCCTTATAGCTTACTTAGCAGTGGAAGCAGAATCTGAATCCAAGAATGCCTGCCTTCAGAGACCAAGTTCATTTTACCACACTGTGTTGGAAAAATAGATATCACCTTACAGAAATTCTCATTTACTTTGATAGAACAAATTTAATCTTTTTAGAAAGACAATGGATGGTCAATCCAAATGAAATTACAGTGGGAAGATACTTTAACAGTTCTGATATCATGTGCATAGAAATGTCTTGAGTGTTTAACAATATATACATCTTCTTCTCTTAAATGCAGAGAAAAAAAATAAAGTCATAATGCATTAGGGGTCAGGAAAAGTCCCTGTTATTTATAGCCCTGGGACAATTCAATAGAGGAACATAATTCTACACTATCTTAGCTTTTCTTTACCCAAATTGATATTCTTCATTAAATCAGACAATTATTTTTCTTCAATCCCCAAACCCTTCCACATAGTGGAATTATTGCAAGATTGAGAAAACCCATGATAATGAAACTTTGTTTTTCTGCAATTATTACCAAACAGTGAGTAACAAAAGACGAGAACAAGCTGTATGCTACAAACCCTTCAAGCATTTGAACAATTGCCCAAAACAACCCCTCTAGGTGCTCTCCAGCAGCCAAGAAATCAGCATAATGTGACCGTGGTTCTCATCTCTCTCCTACAGTGTTCCAAATGGGTTAGTAAAACTTTATGATAATTGGCAACAAAGGCAGTTGAACAATAGAACATAATCCTCACAGACTCTGTACCCACTATCATACAAAAATTTTCTTTGGCAGAATTTATAATAGTATTAATTCCAGGTATATGATGCATGCATTTGCTGATTTTTCTCAAACTCTGTCTTCCAGGCATGTAACAATGAGAATAAACTTAACATCCTTGAACAGAATATTCATAATAAATTATGGCTTGGAAACTGTGGTTCTCGAGTTTAATTGCCTCGTTCCCCACTATAAATCTATAGTATCTTGCCGGATGAGAGGAATAAATAGGACAGATGATTTGGAACTCATGCATCCAGTAAAAGAGGGAATATGATATTTTGCCACCTACTTACCTTATTATAATTCTTTGAGGGTTGATTAAGGTAATTCAATAGTTTCCAATAAAAGGATACTTCAGAAAAGGAGTTTTTGGTCAAATAAATGATCAAATTAAAATGAGCACTACTGAGTGCAGTCGTCTTGTTTTTTAACCTTAGTTTAGTTTTAGAAAATTCTTTAAAAAGAAAAAAAGTATCCAATTGCATTTTTTTCCTAAGCCAGAATGGGGAAGGGAGAAGGGATATAACATTGGTGGTGTTTTTGCTAGTCATCAATTGGGACAGTACTGTGGTATCTGTATTATCTCTCTAATACTTATGACGACTCTAAGATATAGATCCTAATTATCTTTCAGATAATAAAGTTTAAAATGACTAAGTAGCTTGCCAAACACTACACAGAAAGTAACTGGTGAAATTAGTTAATGATGGGTTCACCATGCCATTTCAATGATTGAGAATTGTGTGTTACTTTTTGGTTTTCGTTCTGAATAACAACTGCTTAAAATGTGAAAGCTAAGACTGGGTGTATGGTGATCTCAATTCTATAGTTTCCTTGTAAGAAGGGAGATTTCTGCTCCCCTCCTCAGGAAAGAAAACATGGGAGGGATGTTGCCCTATATTCTTTATTCCCCATTAATCATTTCCTTTGGTCACAGGAAATTGGGCATGTGGTTCAGCCGTGTTTTATATTTTTGATGGCTGTGTCTTCAGATAGTAAGAGGGGAGAAATTAAGTCCAAGGATTTCTTGCTGCGACATGGATTTTTTTCTCCCTAAGTTGTTCCACATATTTCTCTTAGGACGCTTTATACACCTTTATAACCTGAGTGGGTTATATGAATCATTTAATGAACCAATAGCCAGAGAAATAGAAGACAGGATACTAATTTGGATACTTACTGCTGACTTTCAAAATTTCAAAAATAAATTAATAAAAATATATTTTTATTATTTTTTTCAGTTTTCTTTCAACCTAAACAAATTAATCATTATCAATCCTAAAGTTATTTTTTTGTAAGTGTGTTGAAAGGTGATTTTAGATGCCATAGTCTTCCACATTGGAGAAAGGGCTGTGGGTTGAAGAGCAGTTTTATTTTTCTACATGTGAATAACAACTAAATACAACACCAGGCAGGCTTATCCCACCATAAAAGACCTCTATGCGCTTGGAGGTGTGACAGCTTGTTTTGTAAAGCACTTTAGTGATTCACATATCACTTTGCTTTTCAAACATCACATCAACCCTTTTATACAAGAGTTATTCAGTCTTATGTGGATAAGTATTTACCTAGAAATGTTCTTTCCTTGTATGTGTATTAGAATTGATGCACTTTTGAATAACAAAAAATGGCAGTATTATTTTAGGAGCTGAAGATTTATGCAGTATTACCTGAACAGAGTGAACCTGAAGAGATTAGGGACACATGTAGGCCATTCGCCATGATGGTTAAATTAGGACCAGAGAGGCACTTTAGTTAACAGGCAGGTAGATAACAGAACAGTAATTACTAGAAATCCAGATAAACTGTCCATCAAAGTTACATACCAGGAGTTGGCTCAAGGTGGGCATTTAATAAAAAAATTGTTGAATGAATAAATCCAAGGTTACTTTATACAGGTTTGGCAACCAGTAGTGGTGTTAAGAGGTGTGAAAATAAATTTAAAAATCTCATTTAAAATAAAAACAGAAAGCCCTGCAGGGAGAGGTCTCCCATACACACAGCCGTTCACTGTACCTTGCAGATTTTGGGAGAAACATTTTCTCCTTACCTAGCAAGAGGTCCAGCCAAATATAAACCACCATGACTCAGGCAATAGGAAGTCACTACACTTCAGATTCCTGTGTCTTCCGATGACATCTTGTTTTTAACAGCCCTCTCAACTCCTCTTTTTGCCTCTAAAAAGTAACATTCTCTTGGTTTTGCCATAGCTTGCATGTCCCTAATTGCAATTCCTCCAGTAATTTCGGAGTCAATCCATTTTGTGTAAAATAACTGGCTGTTTTATTTTTAAAGTGAACAGAGAAGAGTGCAAGCATGTCCAACTTGCTGCAGAGAGAATAATCAAAGACCAAATCCATCACATCTGATGAAATCTACAGTTTGATCCTACTGATTGCATTCTTAGTGATAGATCATTAACACAGTTCCCACAGAGGACTGGCGTAAGGTCAGATAATCCAGGCATTAGCTCAAAATATACTGTTAACTTCTGGTGAAATCTTAAGCTAAAACTGCAAATATTTAAGCTCTAATTTTCTTATCTATAAAGTAGGGCTAATATTAATAGCAGTGTTATGAGAGAATTCGCAGGAGCCTGAAATGAAACAGTAGTGAAAGCTTTTTTTAAAATGAAAGAAATACTATTATTACAACTGACCTGGGGTTGCCAGAGGACTGCTGGTTGTTAACTTGCCTGTAAAAATAAATGACATTGAAACAACTATTACAATTTAAACTTATTATTAGGAATTTATTATATATTCTTCCCATTTAACATTTAATTAGACTTTTTTAAGTTACTGTGGCTTACCAGTATCTACTAAGAATATATCATTTGTATCTCGATCTAAAAATATTTTGTTTTCATTGATCTTTAGAATTGTAGAGGGGAGGTTTTCAGACTTTTAAGCCATCTTATATTTTTTAAGTACAGAATGTGATGTTTTTTAATTATCAAAAATAACTAAACATAGAATTCATTAATTTTGCGGTAGCGTCTGTAGCCTTAAATGTTCTGGGTTTATCTGATGTTATATGAAATAGAAGCTTGGAATATGCTTAGACCACAGGCTTTGGAGTCCAAAGGAATTGCTTTTGATTCCTGAGTTTGACATTTAACAGCTGTGTGACTCTTAAGTGGAAAAATAATTACCTTATAGGATTATTTTGAGAATTAAATAGTAATGTTTGTAAAATATAGTACTTGGCCCAAGTAGATACTTTTTAAAAAATAAAGATGTCAGGTTTTATGAACATGGTCGTGATTTTAGAGAATCCCAAAAGTAACATCTTTATGGTTTTATAGCAAGTTTCAATTTAAAAATCATTTATATATAAATTTGAAATTTTCGATAACTTCTGAAATAATCAGAAAAATTGTATTATTCATGATTTATAAGAAACAGATTTTCAGAGGGGTAAAGAGTCACGCTCAGTGATTCTGGTAGTTGGCAGTCTGGGTTAATGTTTATATCTATGACTTCAATTTAAATGATTTTTCTATAAAAGAATAATATCACATTTTAAGATGACACAGTTAATTCTAAAATTATTGATAATTTCCTGAAACAAACTCGTTTGATAGTGCTGTAATCTTGATAAAACAAAGTGAAGTTCTAGATTTAAGGAGCTGAGTCCAACTGTGGTGCGATATGAGGTAAAGAAAATGCTGGAAAAGAGTGAAGGTAACCTTAAGCCTTAGATTTTCCTTTGCAAACAGTGCAATACATTTTGAAACTTTCTTTCCCTCATTTCTAGTGACCTCATAAATTCTATGGTTTCACCTCTAAGACCGTAAGGCCAAAGTCTTATTTGGGGGTCACGCAAACACACTTTTCATTTTAAAAATCATTTATATATAAATTTGATATGTGGGATGACCTGAAATATTCAGAAAATTGTATTATTCATGATTTATGAGAAACAGAATTTCAGAAGGGTAAAGAGACATGATCAATGACCCACACACACTCACACCCATACAGGTATACATATGTCTATAGGGTTTAAAATATGAAACAGGAAATGCATCACCTTGGCAGATACAACTAGGCATTATGAGCTTGGCAATATTATGAACTACATTACTCCTTACCAAATGTATGTTTCTTACATTTTAATATAAAGAGCAAATGTCTCAGAAAGAGCTACCGAAAAAAAATTAATCCCTCCCTAATGTCACGGAGTTTGATGGTCACCAAGTTAGTTTTTAAATGTCATAGCACTGACCTGAAGTTGTTGCAGGGCTCACCGTAGGGAAAGTCTCCAAAGATGCTATAATAAAGCAAAGTTAATTTGAAGCTTGGACTTACAATATGCATATATTATAAAGAATGAGCGCAGTTGGAATAGTGACTCAAAGGGCATCTGATCCTTTAGAGTTCCTGTTTCATCTCATGCTAAATGTTCTGATTATTATTTGATTGTGATCCCTTTGATAAATTTCTAAAATCTGTATATTCTTTCTATAAAATTTGCCTATGTGAAAAGTTTGCTTTATCTTAATAATTTAATACAATATATACTTATTCATCATAGAATAATTTATATTTAAGATAGGTAATACACCATTGCACACTGGATCTTCTCAGACTTAGTACCCATGGAGTTGCACAGAAACATATGGAAGACATCAAAATATTCTTGCACATAATATCTGTGAGAAACTATGTACTGTCTGAGTATAAAGTGCTTTTCACATTAAAAACCTATCTATTTTCTTCATCTTTTAACTTGTTTAATAGTTTTAAAGATATATGTATTTTTTTTTATTTTTGCATGACAAAGCTATGACATTTATGTAGGGTATAAAGGAAACCAAAGTATGGTTTATAAAAACCCTCATCCAGCCCTGACTTGTGTGGATTAGTGGATTGAGTGTCGGCCTGCGAGCTGAAAGGTTGATGGTTCAATTCCCAATCAGTGCACATGCCTGACTTGTGAACCAAGACTCCAGTTTGTGTGCCAGAGGCAACCGACCAATGGATATCTCACACACCAACGTTTCTCTCCCTCTGTTTCTCCCTCACTTCCCTTCTCTCAAAAAATAAAGTCTAAGGAAAAAATAAAGAAACCCTCATTTAGTGCATTTGTTTTTATTCAAAACTGCATTTACTGTAAGTGCATTAAGAGATGGGTTCTCTTCTACTAACGAGGTTGTTTATTACAGTATTTCTTCATTTTGCAATGTCTTGTTTCTACAAGATCTATAGCAAAGTTTCATAAATGATATGTGACAGATTATTGATGTAGAAGTTAACAAGGTTTATACCATTTTCACAAAGACGATATATTCATTTTTATTATGTTTAACTATACAGTATAATATGTAAAAATCAACAGTGTTTGTGAAATTCTCAACCAATTGTAAATTCAATAAATTTGAAAATTCACATGACAGAAGTGAATAACCTATTATTAAATATGTAAAATTAAATTTGGTGTCATGTTTATAAAAATGTTTTATCATAGTTTAGTAAATTAAATATAACTTCAAGAGCATATTCTTGAGTTGATGTTGTGATATCATTGATTGCGCTCATGGTAGTTGTTCTAAGTTAACTCAAAGGATGTAGCTTTATTGAATAAATAAATATTTTTAAAAACCACACACTTTCCTCCCTAAAATAGCCCAACTGCCAGGAGCCATGAAAGCAAGTTTTAGTACATCTGTCAATTCATTGACCATAGCAGCCCCACAGAAACTGGTGCACATTCAGAGAGAGCAAGAAATCAATTTTCTAGGAGAAGATTGACTATTGAAAAAAATTGTTCAACATTGTTCAAACTCTAATGTAATGGTTAAGAACATAGACATTAGGGTCTGATTGCCTGGGTCAGAAACCTTGATCCGACCCTAAATAGCTGTGTGATCTAAGGCAATTTACCAAAATTATCTGTGTTGATTTTCTGTGCAAAATGAGGGTAGTAAAGACATCATGTAATAGGATTGAAATGAGGGGCAACTGTGTAAATAGGTAACACATCTGTTCTAGCTAATAATAGTTAGCAGTAGTTTTCAGTGGGTCTGAATCAGACAATGATCTGAAACAGTCTCTGTTCCAGAAACTGAGTTGAGGGTACCAAACCGTCAGTAGAGGAGGCTCTACGAACATTAACTGTGTTCTCATTGAACAGGTACCACAGGATGTAGCAGGAGACTTAAGAGGAAACTGTGTTTGGTGAACCGATATTGTAAAGGAAAGCAAAGTTCGCAATTTCATATCTACTGTTATGAAATGGAAACAAAACAAAACAAAATGTAAAATTCTGCATGTTTTTTTTGTGTTTGATTCAGGAGCAAACCTATATTAGCTGATCACATTCTGCAGTAAAACTATATTTTAATTGACATTAGGTTATTTGGAGTTTGCCTTTATGCCACTTGATGTGGATATTTATGTGCTGATTAACTTTTTAACATCCCCAAATATCTAAATTCCAAACCATAGTTGGCACAAAGGTTTACACATAAGGGATTGTGGACAACTATTGTTGTTTCTGACCAAAATACACACACCGAGTAATGGTTGTTGAATTGAATGGGGGATACTTAGAATGAAAAATTTAGAGTAAGCATTAATAGACACATAGTCTGCTGTTATTTTGGTCCCCTATACTTCTTCGCTTTTGACTTATCATCTTAAATTTATTTACCATCTTGAAAATAAAGTTTTCTTAACATATAAATAAGTACAGGATGAATCAAACTCATTGACCCTTCCTTTTCCTTTCTCTCTTTCTTTTAAATTCTCAGTTAGAGATTAGAATTGCCACTTGAATTTGTAATCTAATAATGTTTATGACTCAGAAACAAATAAGTGTCACTTTCTGACAAGGGTTCCTGGAAAGTTAGGGTGTGCTGGACTAAATGCCATGACTGTGATCAGACCCACAAACATTTATGCATGTCAGTGTTTTTACAACCTTTTTGATATTTCATATTTTATAAACTTTTCCTCCCTGATACATTTCTTCAAATATACTTTCTCTGTATTTCACGTTTCTCAGGTAAATGTGTTACCTCAAGCAATAAGACATGTTTCTGAAGCCAAGGGTGATCCCATTGCTTCCTGGTATATCACTAGAATTATTTTAATTTCATAGTTTAACGATTCAAAGAAATCAAATAATGTTCACAGATACCTGTGATATCAATGCTGTTCAAATCAATATGGAAATTGACCAGTTGACTAGATTTATTTGCTTCAATGCCTTGAATCAGTTCTTCTTTTACATTTTCATTTGACACCCACCGGGCAAAGAAAAGGTCAAATATGACTATAATGCTGCCATTTCTGCAAAGCAAAAGATGACAAAAGAAGAAAAAATCAGCCTTCATCCAGTGATTTAGGCTCGGTTCATGTATGTCTTTGGAATTCTCTACAGTCACCATCTTGTTAATATCCCCATTACACCGGTGCAAGGTAGATAATATCAAGTGTTATCTTTATTTTACAGGTGGAAGAAAAAGGAATTAAAGGACGAAATGTTTTTTTTTCAAGAATGCAAAGACAGATCCAGAATTGGAATCTGAGTTTCCTGAGTTCCACATTCACACACAAATTTCCAAGCCAGGCTGTGTTTCCCAGTTACTTGAGTCCATTTAAACCAAATCGCATGGTTTCATGACATTTACTTTTATTTTACTGTTTGAAGGAATTGAGAGTGTGGATTTGTAATTTCTCACACATGATTTCTAAGTGGAGAAAAGTCTAAGGTAGTTTTACTGATTTTAGAGAAAAATGTTCTGAACAGTTTATGAAAACCTGATAGTAAGCTTATGGTAAGTCATCAATATCTACATTTTTCTCTATTCTTAATATAAAATATCTAAAAATGCTCTATTTTAAAGGGATAGAAAGAAGATGAGATTACCTGGATTACTGGGGATCTACAGGATGTTCATTCTGTTGTCAAGGCTCAGGATTATCTTGACGATATCACCTCAAACCGTAACATTAGAGTTCAATTATATACCCCGAGTCATCTTCCCTTTTATTTTATTCCCTGCTCTACAACATGAAATTAAAATATTTTGTTCACTGGTTATTTGTTTCCAGTTTAAAGAAACATAGAAATTAATACATTTTTGGCCCAGTAGAGATACATGCGCGATTTTTCCTCTCCGGCCTATCTTTCTATCTCCCTCATGCTATGCTTTCAGGATACAAGTACTGGGGAGACAAACTTTAGGTCTGATATTCATTCCATAGCCCTCAGTAAACTGGAGGTACTCAGGCTATACTTGTATCCTTAAGAGCTAGGCTAGGGAGAACCAACATTTGCATGGTACGTCAGCTAGTTCCAAAATTTAGGCCGTTAGGCTCATATCCTTACAATATCTGTAAGTTAATGGTCCTTTTGAGGGATTTTGTCAACTCCAGAAGAGCTCTTTGTCTATCTGTCCATATATCTATCTTGATAGAACTTAGAATAAGTGGTATTGCATTTTTCCCCCCATGACTATGTACAAGATCAAAATGTTTCTGAAAGATCATAGTAGTAGATTGACACTTGGTAGTGTATTTCTTCTTAATGTCTGTGCTGTTATTCAGGCTCACAGTGTAGCAGAAAGTGATTCTTTTCTGTGTAGTTATTTATTCATTTTTGAAGTAAGAAGCTCTGATACAATATTAAATAATTAAAAAATTTTACAATGTCTAAATTTCCAATTATTTGCTTAGATTGCAGTAACCAAGTATCTGCAAGTGGCAAGGCTCCTTAATAATTATTTAGTTCAGGGTTCCCCAAACTCACCCTTATATGGAATCACGTGCTGCCCTTGAAAAGCATACATTTTGTCACAGACACTGTTTTTATCCGCTCTTCCACACTTGTTAATTCCATGCTGACCAGTCCCTAATTTTATTTGAGAATAACTCTCCATTTTCTCACAAATGGTGATGGTTTCTCCCTTTTTTGCTCAGTAATGGTTTTATTCAGGGGCATGTGATCAGACCCCGGTCAATGGAATACAAGGGGACAATGCTGTTCAACTGTTAACCTCTGGTGAAACCTTCAAATTTCTTTTGATGTTGGGCGATAAGCACTTACTTTTTAAGGCACGTTTAGTGATGTGCTTTGTTAATTGCAATTTAATCCTAACTGGCATGCAACTCTCAGGCTTCATCACACATTTATTTAAACAGAAGCTCCAGAAAAGGGAGATTGCTCTATTTTTGCACATGATGTTGGCCAAATTGTCATTTTAGCCATATGGAGACTGAGGCTCAGAGTAATGTAGAGAACTTTGCCTAGAATTTTACAGCTGATGAGAATCAGAGATAGGGGTGAAGTACAGGGGTAGATGTCTCCCAGATGTGATTTTACATAGTAGTTCTTGTTCCTACTCTCAACACCATCTCTATCATAGTGTTACAAACTATTTGTTAGGGAAAGACAATATAACACATTTACCTGGATGCACAGTTACAATTATCTCACATTGTTACCAGAACTTCATACTCAAATAGATCTGGAAAATACCTAGTTGTAATTTGCAGGGAGAAGTAGGAGACAGGTATTTTATAACCTCCATACTTTCAAGGGATAGAATCTTCTCTCCTCTCTCTTCTTCCCTTTCCCTAGCCCCATCCCTCTTCCCCTTTTGCTTCTTTTTCTGTCTCCTTAACCCTCACCCCTCAAATAGTTAAGTGGACCTGATTAAATATGGTTATAATAAAGTTCTACTTTTGATTAAACTGAGTTTTCTCTTTATATAATTTCCACATGTTTAATTTGACTGAACACTTGCTTTTATTTTTCTAAGGAAGTAAGAGAGGTAAGATATTTTTGGTAGAGAAAGTACAAATCTGGAATTTTCTTTCACTGAGTTGAAAGTAACTGGATTAGTTCATCCTCAGGCATAAAACATCTTTGTACAAAAGATGTGTTTTCTTACTTTTGAATTATACATTGTATTTAATAATTTATGTTTTGCAAGGACAGGAGTTACAGGACCTATATTCACATATAGTTATATTCTTTAAAATTTGTTTTGTTATTCATTGTAAATGTGGAGATAAAAGAGATATATATTAGAAACCAGAAAACCATGATAAACATTTGTGTTTCACCTAATAAGAATGCTAAAGCTGTTATTTTAGTAGTTTAGTAATGATCACTGTATCACTGCTCTGAGACTGATTTTATTTATTAAGGTAAATGGCCATTTTCATTTCAAAGTACTTGTTCCAGTGGAATATCTGAGTTTTTAAGAAATCAGATAAATCCTATCATTGTACAGAGAGCCTGTGTGCAATAAATCAAATGCTTCTTATCTCTTTTTTCCTTAATGACATCTATAACCTCTAGGGTTGCTGAATAAACAAAAGTCTTTTCTTTACTAACTTGGTGACTCATCTGTGCTCAAAGGGCAGAATAAGCGGCATGTCACCACAGAGGGTAAACAGCACTTTATGAAAAGAATCAGCTGCTAAATGCTCTCCCAGTCAGAGCACTTTCTAAAAAGCAGAGTAACAGAAAGCAGCATTCCCAGAGTGGGACCAACCATTTCTTTGACCTGAAGAGTGGTTACACACACACACACACACACACACACACACACACACACACACACTTACTTTAACAAGGGGGCAGGAGTTGACTTAAAGAAAGAAAAGATAGGTTACCAATGACAAAGTGTTTCGCTAGTGCTGTGTATACAATATACACATATATGTAGTGTGAGTTTAATTAAAATCTGTTACAAAAAAGAAAATGGGTATTTCAAGGATTTTTAGATGCATTCGTCACAGTTAGAGTGGGTATCATTAGTTGAGACCTCAGTTATTTGTTTCTTGATTTTACCAATTAGAGTTTAAAACTCAAAAAAATTTATAAAGCTAATTAGGAGCTTGCCACCTTTCTTCTGAGTGAAATATGCCATTTTATATGTACTTATATAAGGAAACTTAAATATTTGTTTGTCACTCTCTTTTCTGCTTCTGAATTTCTTTTCCTATCATCTCAGTCTCCCAAAGCACCAACCTGCAATTTATCTTACAGATATTTGTTTAAAATTCCTTTGCATCTTTCAAAAACTCACTTCTGATTTAAAAGTAGTTCAGATACAACTAGGGGAAGTATTTCTATACTGATGAAGTACATTATTTGATGATAATCATAAAATATGTATTAAGGTTTAGGGAATATATTGGTCTCCTAGGTAGCTATAAAGAAGGAGAAAAAACTCCTCAGCTGAAATAATTTACAGTTTCAAATATAGTGATTTTAGCATCCAGAGAAATAAAAGGTTATTTATTAAATATTAAAGAAGATACTGGGGTTTTGATAATCCACCAGACCTATGTATAAAAGTCTACATTCAGCAAATTTTTCTAATATAGTAAAAAAAAATGTTATCCTGCATATTATAATATGTGAACATGAAAAGTCCCATTAGAAGAGCTATCCAGTAAACTCAGCAATGGATATTGTGCTTTGTAGAGATTTCGGTGGGCAGAACCCAGTGAAGGAGAGGCTGGTACCTGATACAGCCCTCCTCAAAGAACATTAACACCTTAGAGAAATAATTCTGAATTGGTGCTTTCATGCAGAGTTCCACATTCAATCTTCTACAAAACTGAAAAAGAGAAATCAGTTCCACTCACTTCAAAGCAGACAAATAACGTTAAAAAAAATATCTTGCATGGATGGTTTTACCTTCACAGAATAAATATTGAATAAATATTTAAAAAATAGCACGTCGAGAAAGACAAATTAACCTTTTCCACATATCTCCTTTTAGTGCTGATATTGAGCTTATGAAAGAGGCTACTATCAGAGGTAGTGAGGCCTGGAAAACAGGAGTAGGTGCCTCCGTGTTGCAGATAGGCATGAAGGCAGTAGGTGGGGCTGTATAGGGCTGACTGGGTACTGGACGAAGGTGTCATGAAAATGCAATGAAATAAAGAATGAATAGTGTGGATAGATA
Organism: Mormoops blainvillei; assembly: GCA_004026545.1. Classification (NCBI taxonomy): domain Eukaryota; kingdom Metazoa; phylum Chordata; class Mammalia; order Chiroptera; family Mormoopidae; genus Mormoops; species Mormoops blainvillei. The sequence continues at coordinate 37,216 of PVJD01001814.1, forward strand.
AGTGAGAAAGAAGAAGAGAAAAAAAGAAAGAGTGAATGAATGACAGAGAGAGAGAGGGAGGGAGAGAACTGGGGGGAAAGGTTTTTTAAGGTTTAGTTTTTGTGGGTTTTTTGTTTGTTTGTTTGTTTGTTTGTTTGTTTGTTTTTTTGCCAGAAATGGCTCCGATTTTCTTTTCTCCTTAGGTGGTCTCTGCCCATGCTTCTCCGACTGTGTCCCACATCTTTCACCACATCTTCCATGACCCACCTTTTCAGCCTGAGGGGGCTCTTGAATGCATTAACACTATTGTGCTTCCTGAGAACTTGTTTAGAACTTTTTAACATCAAAATTCTACTATTACAAAAAATTAAAGCCAAAGTAAGAGTGTACTTTTTCATATCTATAAGACATGGGTTAAAGGAAAACATGTAACGGCTAACATAGTACTCAACCTATCAAAGCCAGGTGTTAAACAAATAATTGGTCCATTTGCGAGGACTTGATGGAGCACATGCTCTGAGCCAGACTTGATCTAGCTTCTGAAAATACATACATCAAAGACACATTCTTTGCCCTGAGGGAGCTCATAGTCTAGTAAGAAGGCTGGCAAGCTGACAATTACATTAGAGTATGAGGACTGTTACTTTATATATAGGTACAAGGCACCAACACCTACTGGCCTACCAAGTTAGTAACCCTGAAGAGGTGACAGGGACTGGTTCTTAATGGCATGTAGGGGTAGATCCTAAGGACAGACGTAATACATAATAAGGGAGAAATGCAGATCCAAGCAGTGGAGTAAGCGGGATGCGTTTGAGGCCGTTCAGGTGTGTGGTATAGCCGGTGTTGAAGCCTAGGGGCGGGGGGCGGGTGGCCAGGAGAAATAGGAGAAGTCAAGGCAGCGGTTTCTGAGTTTCTGAGGCAAAACCCCAGAAGAGTACCTACATTTAGGATAACAACACTAGAAACGGTCTTCAGGTGTTTGAAAGACTGGGACACGAAGATAGAGATACATTTATGCTATAAAAAATTAATAACTACAACTAGGATCGGTGGGTGAGAGCCAAAGAATTAAAGGCTTGGTTGAGAATAAAAAATAATTTTCTAGAAACTGAAGTTACACAGAAAATAAAACACAGTAATAATAATGATGTTCACAGTGACATTGAAAATGGATTCCTAATTTTTATCAAATACCCTCACATGAGGGAATCTGTTTTAAGCAGTATGAATCGCTTTCTTTTGATGGATGAGAATTAACTTCCTTTTAAGGTTGTGAGCATTCCAGGCCAAAGAAGACAAACAAAGGCTAAACTACTTCATTTAAAATACTTTTTTCCCCCGTACCATGGTATGGGGTATTTTTTCCCTATACCATGATACAAATTGTGCAGGAGTGGGCAAAAGTGGGCTTAGAGTCATATTGTGACATTCTTTTGTAATATGATTATTGCAATAATCATAACTTGCATGTCTTTTTCTATATGAACAACTATAAACCTATTTTTGTCCACCCCTGTATACACAATTTCCTAGTAACAATAGCTAGTACATGACCAATGATGTACATGTATTAAATGATAAATGGATAAAAGTAAAAGGAATGGCTATTTATATTTTATAGGCAGTGACTTTGCATTGTCATGAAAACACAATGAGGCTACTGATCTTTGGTCTGGAACTCTTATATTGTGATTTCATTTGAAGTTGTAGGCTTGGAGCTTTCTCACTGCCCATCTTTCCTGTGATAACCGTCTTCCATTGCAGGGTGCCAGAATTCCCCAAACTAACACTTACTTACCTTCACGGTGAAACAATATGCGAGATGGGCCTTTGTAACTAAGGTCTGTTTCCATAAACCTAGATTATTTAAGTGTTTAAGTGGCATAAGTCAGGCTCCCCAGCCTTATCTTGACTTTCAGTGCTTGGTCTTCCTCCTTCCCAGCCTCTTATCTCCAATTTTATTTCTATAGAAAAGATGTCTCTTTTTTTTTTTTAAAAGAGGAATTCCCTTTATTTCACTTATGTAGTTTTTATTTCTTCCCTGATGCTTTTGCTGTACTCAATGAGTTCTCTGAACATCCTTATCACCAGGGTTTTGAACTCTGTGTCTGATAGGGTAGTTATCCCTATTTTGTTTAGTTCTTTTTATAGGCTTTGTTCTGTTCTTTCATTTGGGTAATATTTTTTTGTTTCTTCAATTTGGCAGCCTCCCTGTGTTTGTTTCTGTGTATTAGGCAGAGCTGCTTTGACTCCCTGTCTTAGCACACCTGTTACATCATATGGGAAAAATCCACAGGGAACCAACAGTGAAGGGAAGGAAGCCAGGGTTCAAATCAATGATTTGGAACATAAAGAAGAAATAAACAGCCAATCAGAACATAATGAAGATACAAGAATTAAAAAACAAAACAAAACAAGGAGAGAATAAGAAGGCTCTAGGACATCTCCAAATGTGCCAACATCCAAATCATAGGGATGCCAGAAGGAGAAGAGGAAGAGCAAGAAATTGGAAACTTTAAAAAAAAATAATGAAAGAAAATTTCACTAATTTGATGAGCGAATAGACATACAAGTCCAGGAAGTACAGAGAGTCCCAAACAAGTTGGACTAAAGAGGATCACACCAAGACATATCATCATTAAAATGCCAAAGGTTAAAGGTAAGGAGAGAATCTTTAAAACAATTTTTTATTATTGTTCAATTATAGTTATCTGCATTTTTCTCCCATTACTCTCTCCTATCCTGAGATAAAGAAAGAATCTTAAATGCAGCAAAAGAAAAGAGGAGAGTTACCCACAAAGGAGTTCCCATAAGACTGTCAGATGATTTCTCAAAAGAAAATTTGCAGGCAAGATGGGACTGGCAAAATGTATTCAAAGTGATGAAAAGCAAGGACCAACAACCAAGATTACTTTACCCAGCAAAGCTATCATTTAGAATTGAAGGGCAGATAAAGTGCTTCCTAGGCAAGGCAAAGCTAAAGGAGTTCTTCATCACCAAGCCCTTATATGAAATGTTAAAGGAACCTATTTAAGAAAAAGAAGATCAAAACTTTGAACATTAAAATGACAACAAACTCACAGCTATCAACTGAATATAAAAAACAAAAACAAGCTAAGCAAACAACTAGAATAGGAACAGAATCATAAGTATGGAGATCATTTGGAGGGCTATCAGCAGGGAGGGGGAAGGGGGAGAATGGGGGAAAAGACACATGGGATAAGAAGCACAACTGGTAGGTTCAAAATAGACAGGGGTTTGTTAGGAATAGTATAGGAAATGGGAAGCCAAAGAACTTATACGCACAACCCATGGGCATGAATTAAGGGGGGCAATTGCTGGAGGGAAGGGGAGTACTGGGCAGAGGGGGGAAAAGGGGAAAATGGGACAACGGTAATAGCATAATCAATAACATATACTTAAAAAAGAATTCCCTCTTTTTGACTTTTTCCCTATTAACTTTGTTTTATAGATTCTAACTGGCATGATAGTTTCCTCCTGATTCATACCCTTAATTCCTCAGGCTTTTTGGTAGTTTGCAGTGGAGAAAACTCCTGATATAAGTATCCATAGTGGAATTATATCATGATCCTACTGATCTAAGATTCATTCATTCATTGAGTGCTCACTTTTTTCTGGGTACAGTCTTATGGGTGCAAATGAACAAGCCCCTTCTCTCTTACGACTTAAAATGTACATGAAGAATAGTAACCAAGTTACTTCTGCAAGCTCATAACAATTCAGACACTCAATGTGTATCTCCATACATATGAACTCAGCCCCTGCATAGGTCTTGGCAAGACTTTTCCCTAGGAGGAATATATTGACATAAGATCAGTTATTCAGTGTTATTATTATTGTTTACTGCTAAGATGAAAGCTTATCAATCCCCATAACGATGTTGAAAATTTTAAATATTCCTTTTTCTCCTAAAAGTGGTGACATCATTTTGCAAATGTTAGCACATAGATCACTATTTTGTAATTCTGTGTCTCCTTTCTATTGGTAGAAAAATTTTGAGGTGTACTCACTCAAACTGTAAAACTCTTGAGTTTTTGTACTCATTTTTCAGGTTACTTGACTGAAAGATATCATCTATCTAAAAAACAAAAAGGTGACAGAAAAGCATATTAAATTTCAGGTTTAAACTTTCTCTTAAAATTTTAAATAGTAATCTTTAAGTTTTGCTTAGAACTGGATTAGGGGCAATTTCCGTCCCTGTGGCAACGAGGCTCATACATTTAAGCACCCTGGGAATACTACATTTATCTATTCACGTTTTCAAAGTAAGGAAGCCGAATCTCTGTATCTTTTGACAAGTAGTTAGTGAAACTATGTTATGAAATTTTAAAACAGCTAAAGAGAGGCAGTGTCCTACCATTTGCTGGAGGTCAAAAGCAAGAATTTTGAAATCCACTGAGTGTTTGTCTTGCAGATTACGATTATATGTAGCTCCTGATGTTATTTTCAGTGTCCCTCTGGCTTCATAATTTTTTCCAAGTACTGCATCTAAATAAATTAATAAGAAAGGAAACACTTAAAATGTGAATTATAAGAGAATATGCACATTCTTGTTAAGACATGAAGTTTTTGCTTCCTGCATTTGTGCTGAGGTTTATTGCTTTTTCTTTGCAGTTCTCATGATTCATAACCAGTTGCTTTGTCCCCCACCTCATTGTTTTAAGATTAAAAGTTAAACTTCTCTAGTCTATTAAATTTGTTTTCTGTTCTTTGAAGTATAACCCACATTCCATGCTTCTAAGCTTTTTTTTACTTTTGAGATTCTTTTTGGAAAATACAGGGATGATCAACTTGCACCAATTACAGGAACTGATTCAGGGAAACCTGGTGAGAACTGGACCATTAAAAGTTTTGTAGTTGCTTTTAGTTCCTTCTTGAACACCCCACATCCAGGGGCACTGCTGATTTTCTACATGTGACGGCTCTGAAGGTTTCAGTGTGCGTGTTACTTTGAAAGGCAGCTTTGAAGTTACTCCTTTAACTCTAGTAATTATACAATTGGCATGTCCGACCTTTTGCCATTAGATGGTGGATGTTGTTATTAGGGAAGTTATTGAGAATGTTGCAGAAAGTATATTATCCCAATATTAAAAAAATAAGGAAAAGGCTAACAAATCGAATATAAATGTGGGTGCTAAAATGTACCATTAAGTCCTGCATAATGTCTTTATCAGAATAATTTCTTTGATATATATTTATATTTAAAATGAATTGCTTAAGCTAAAACTTACACAATGATGAAATCATAGTAAATGTAATAATCATGATACATAATTCTCACATTGACTTGGTATAACAAGAAGTTATTTCTTCTTGTCCCTGTTAAGAAAACTGGAGCTTAAATTTTCTAAGAATATTTCCAAGCTAATAGAGGTCATAAGTGACAGACAAGAAATTTGGGCATAGAATTGACTGACTCTAGAAGCCAGAATCTATCATATATTAACAACAAACTTAATGGGTCAGAAGAAACATTAGAAATAATATTTCAAACAATAAAATGCATTTAATTTAAATAGTTATCATTTCATAGTTGATGTAACATTTGTTATTTATACTATTTTATTTTTTAAATACTCAAAATTCATTTACATTTATATGCTTCAATGTGAAAGACAAGGAAAAACTGAGATAAGAAAAGACAAGGAAATCCGTCAGGAACTGGAGACTAAAGAAGCGTGATAACTAAGTCATGCTTCTGGACTCTGCGTTGGATCCTTAACAGATAAAGGACATTAATAGAAAAACTAGTGCAATTTAAATAAAGTGTGCAGTTCAGTTAATGATATTGTACCAATGTTAACTTTTTGGCCATAACAATTGTGTTATGAATATACAAGATACTGGAATGATTTAAAGTTAAACAAGTTACTTAAATTCTCTGCCTCTGATTCATTACCAATGAAAGGAGGGTAACTCATAGGTTTGTTGTAACAAGAGAATGCATTTGAAAATCCTTGACAAGTTTTTGGTACATAAAATTTAGCTGTAAATCGTAATGACTTCTTTTTTTTTTTCTGCTTATCATAATGTGTTACTCAGGCAACTTCAGATCTTTAAAATTCTCCATTTACATCCATATTCTCTTATATTATTGCAATTAAAATTGTTAGGTTAACAAAGGAATGAAGATATCATTCTTTTAATAATACTTTAATTTAGTTGATTTATCAACTTGTCAACAATCTTTTCACATGTTTATGATTTAAAATCTATCAAAATTAACTCACAGGCTATGAAACCTACTTCGTTACATGTTGAAACTGAGAAAAACATTACAATTTTTATTTAAAAAAAAACTTTGTTTAATGTTTGAATTCTGAATTAAGTTCCAAATCATAGGTCAACTAATTTTTCTCATATTCTATGAAGTAAGCTACAACAAAGCATCTGAAGCCACATAAATAGCTTGTCATGAAAGCACAGCAATGAACACAGCGCACTGACAGGATGACTGAGATTAAAGTGGATGCACTCATCTGAGAGTACCTTCCCGTGACTTACCGCTTTCTGACGCCTTGATTGCCAGCCAGGACACTGCAATTAACCCAGCGCAGAAAACCAGCAAAATCGCAAAGAGAGCCGCAAACATAACTTCACTGGTGCTGAGAAAAGGTTGCTTTGAAGGTACACTTCTTTTTGACACCATTTTTGGCTTTTGAAGATATGCTAATCTAAACACTGTGTGACAATATAAAAACTTGCACCAACTGGAGAGAAAACTCTCCCAAGTTTTCAGAAAAGATTTGGAAAGCAACACATAAGTCTACACTAGCCGACTACTCCATGTAGATGTGTTTGTTGTGTGTGCTCAAAGGGCAACATTATGTCTCTATATGTTACATAGATTTAAAAGGGCAGTTAATCTTTAAGAAGATGTAAATGAGCAAAGAGAAACCTAGAGTTGTAAATGTTAATCATCGGAACAGGCCATTTGTCAGGATGAATGAAATGAAATACATGTTGTAAACAAAAATGATACTTTATCATCTTGAAAACCATTAGGAAAAGTATAAAATTCATACTGGACAAATTAGTCATTAGGCACATGCATTTGATATGTGTAGAGAATTCCTAACAGATCAGCATTCTATGTGTGACTCAAAGACAGTAAGGCATTTCTCTTGCTCAGTGTGTGTGTATGTGTGTGTGTAACAGTGAAACAATCGCAATTTTTTTCTGTTCATCTCTTTCTTTTTTAATTGTAATCTTTCCATTACCATTTATCCTCCTTAATCCTCATTATGTTGCCCAAGTGAAGTTATGCAATGTAAGGTAGTCTTGATTTAACTTAAAGGGAAATCCACTTAAGCAGCGTGTCAAATGGCTACTCTTCATGTTTTTGTGCCGTTATCGATGAGTGGGAGTAGCTGATTTGAGAGGAATGAAGCATTAGTTTCTATTTTAAGAAAGTGTTCTGGGAAGGGATGGTATTGCTCACTTGCGCTGGACTTTATAAACATGCCAATTATAATGAGAACCAGTTATGATAACTCTCATAGCTGTGGTTCTTCGCTTTGTGGGAAAATCAAGACTGTTTTCTGACAAGTTAAGTTCGATTTGTCATTGAAACTGCCACACCTTGAATAACAATGAATCTAAAAATTCAGAAATAAATACAGGTAGGGCAAAAGTAGGTTTACAGTTGTTCATATGGAAAATAATAAAATAATTAATAAATAAGAGTATAAGAATTAACTCTGTGTTTCGTGTATTCACAAATGAAAAACTAGTTTTGCTCCATCCTGTAAATAAAATCAAACCTCATCTGAAGTAAACCCATTTACCTTTTTTTCTGGTAAGCAAAACTGGCCAGAGGTAATAAAGTCCTAAGTCAGAAGCTCTTAGCACACTAAAATTATGGCATATTACAATTGGTTGAAGTAAGCAAGAGCTACTTTTCTTCCTTTTTCTTTAACCTTGAATAAAAAGAATGAAATGTTGCACTCTAAAATCCTCAGTCATAAAAAGCAGAATACAAATTTACAAATGTATGTCATGGGATATAGTAACACTTTTCATTTAACTGAATTAATACTAATGGCATTATTAGGCACTTTAAAACATACATAAAATGAGAGATACCGCTGATGGAGTTGGGAGAAGTTAATTTCACTTCTATGCTGGCAGTTGATTCTAGTAATAGGACAAACCATTCAATAAAACTGTATCCTGGAGGGTGACCCTGGAATTTGGGGAACCGAAATATGGGAGCACAATTACTGTCTTCTTCATTAGAGTTGATGCAGTTCAATTACTTTTTGGGAAATCAAGAACTTAATTATATTTCTTTTGAATATTTATAAGGGAAGGAGAAGACAGCAAAATGAGTTTACACGTTCTCCTCCAAGCACAGGGTAATAACATATTAAATATAAAATTGAAAAACAAACATTATAGAGTTAAGTTCAGAAATAATATTAGTATTATTACTGATAAATAAAGTTATCTCCACAAATTATTTGTTTTGGGTAATTGTACTTGATATGTCCAAATAAATGAGTGGAAGAATAGCTTTCTTTTAAAAAATGAATGCAGACAGACCGAACTCAAACAGACTGGTTAATGCGAAAAGAAGAGATCATATGTCTTAAAATTTTAAAAAGTTACTCAAATAAAATAGAACTTGCCCTGTCAGATAACAAAAACCATTACAAAGTTATAATAAAGAGTATGTGATCGTGGCCCAGGAGCAGGAAAATATCTCAGTGGGACAGAATAAAGAGCCAGCAGACAACTTTCTTTACATAAGGAAACCTCATATATCAACAGGACAGTGTTACTAGTGATAGGCGAGGAGAGGATGATTATTCAACTAATGATGTGTGTCAGTTTGTTATCCGTTTCATGATATTAGATCCTTATCTCACATCATAAAGATAAATACATTTCAGATGAGTTAAATTACCGAAAAAATACAGAAAAAATTTGAAAAAATATAGAAATAAGTATTTTTGATGATGGGGTACTAAAGAAGTTTTTTAAAAAAACAATTCAAAGATAAAAGGACAAATCAAGAAAGAGAGTATTAAAAATCCCTACTAATTAACACATAAAAGACAAACAGTAGGCTATTAACAAAACACAAAACCAAACAAAGAAACAAAACATCTATAGGTGCTCAACTTTAGTAGATGTTCAAATTTGGTAGTGATTATGGAATTCCAATAAAAATAAAATGAAATATTACCTTCACACTACTAGCAAAATTCAATAAAATCTATATTGCTTATTAAGAATACTTTTGGAGATTCTATAGACCATTTTTCTCTCTGAAAATGTGTCCAAATGCCCCAGTGTACCAAGGCAATTAACACAAAGCTTACTCCTGCACTACATGGTTCAAAGGTGACAGACTCTTGTGAAGTATACATTTGTTTGTCTCCATGGCTGGTATATATTTTTTCCTTTGACTTCCTATATAATTTTACATACTATTCTAATCTCCAATTGGCAAACCTCTTTATATTTTACGTGTTGCAAGACAACAGTAACCTTCCTTCATAAAAATCTGAGGACTATTCGATAAACAACTTTTGGTAAAAAAAAAAAAAAAAGGAGGGGTAAGCCTTTAAAAATGTTTTTTCCTCCTGGTGAAGCAAACAGGCTCTTGCTTTCCCGTTCATTAAGCTCAATGTCTAGATTCCTTTGCTCTCTTTCTTATTAATTACTAGTTAACCACCTATAATAACACACTGATTATTTGTATAATGCTGTTGATTCACATTGCAATTTGTTCTCTTAATTCTAAATCATTTTGTTTTAATCTAATTCTAGTTTATCGCCTTAATATTGATTTCTTATTGCTTTTAATTTTCTTATTAACATTACAATAAATAGTAATGTAGAAATTTTTTCTTCAGTTAAATTTGCTCCTGGAATCCATTTTTGGGTAATATTTTATTTATTACAATTTTTCCTCTTCCCTTCCTTTCTTCATGGCTTCCATACTTCTTTTTAAGGGGTTCATGCTCCCCTTAGTGAGGTTGATTCGCTTTCCCATGGTTTTCCCACAGAACCAGTGAATTCTCCTTGCATTTGTATAAACTACTGTTCAAGGAATGCATGCGAATGCTTATTTATTTATTATTTGTTTGTATGTTTGTTTGTTTGCTTGTTTGTTTTTATACTGTGGGGTTGGGGGAAGGTGGTGAGGTAGGGAGAAAACTCATGTCAGGCTATATCCAGGCTTTTTACGATGGTTCTTATTTCTTTCTTACTTTGCAATTTTGTTAAACACCTTGTACAAAGGATCCCTTGTACTAATGTAGATTTATTCTGTTCATAAACGTTTGTGGGATGCTACTAAGTTGTATACGCTCTCTTGAAAGTTGATGAATAGCATCGAGAAAATCCGAAGGCCCTATGGTTTCCTTTCATTTACACTGAGATCTCCTAGCAGGCACTGGCCACTAGGGGATGCTAGATCTGCGGTACTTGCTCTGTGTGCCTAATGGCCATTTCTACTTGTTTTTCTACAAATTGTAATATATTTGTTAATAAAAATTAGAAGTTTTTTGAGTTCTTCTCAGCATATTGGTGGGAAGGAGAGGGTTTATAGGTGAATAACAGAAAAGAAGAACAACGCTGAGTCTCTTAATATTCTTTTATTAGACAAAATTTGTGCCATGAACTTTGTTTTTCTTGTTCTGTTTTGTTTTTTCATTTATTTTTTCTATGAGTGAATTTTTGACTAGCTTATAACTAATTTATAAGTCATTTAATTAGATTCTAGGAAACGATATTTTAAGCTTCAGCTTCAGTTTGAACTTTACCCTAAAATCCATCCAATATAATTTCTGACCTACAGACTACATCAATTTTTATTCAACTAAAACTTTACCCGAAAATTAATTTAGATGTCGTATTAAAGGTCCCTGGCTTTGAAAACATCTGAGTAAACAATATACTGAGTTCATTTATGTAAAAATATTTTCAGCTATTTCAAAAGTTCAGAAATAACTGAAGTGAAACCAATGAATCACTGAGGTAGTACTTAGTAGAAGTTTATTGTGCACATACCAGAAAGAGAGTTTGCAAACTGGGAGCACTCAAACCAAAGCATGGAAAAGGCTCAAGAGTATAGGTCATGAAACAGTGTATACAATAAGGAAGCAATGACTGTTTCCTCTTCACAGTGACTGGTTACAATATTACAATTTTCAGTGGTTACCTCATATTGACCTTGGGAAGCAGTTCAAGTTTTGCTTATGATTTCCAGAGGCATAAGCAGGAAATGACCTTGGTTAAGTTAGTCTTGCAAACTAAGCTAAATTAAGTTTTGTTTGCATGAGTAAACTGCATTGCCTGTGCAGGGAATTTTCAAGGCTGGTCTCTGTTTTTTATTTTAACAGCTGAATACTATTTTACAGAAGGATACATGAAAACAAAATAAATAGATCAAATATTCTTTGAATTAATTGTCTCACAGTCTCATCAGACAAGAGTTGGATTCCTCTACGACTTTCAGGGTCAGGGTAGAGAAAGCCCTATATAATGCTATAATGCTACATAGTGGAGTAGTCTGTTCAGAATTAACCGTAGACCTGCACTCCTTGAATTGCTAAAAAATGTATCTGCCATACGAAATAGGTGGTATGTCATGGGAAAAGCACTAAACAAGTAGACTCCAGACCCACCTGTACACCCTTACTAGGCAACCATGGGCATTTCACCAAAACTCTTTTTGAGTGTCACCTTTCCCATCTGGAGAACAAAGTTATTGATCTTCAAATCGCTTTCATTTCTAAAATTTCATGACTGTATGATTTCCATGGCCCGTTCCAAAAGAAAGCATATGATTTATGTCTCTTCACATTAAAAAGCTTTTCTTCCCCTGATTTCTTTGAGATATTCACCAAAACAGTCACCTATGCGAGACAACATCTTTCACAGCATTTTCCTTAGGATCTTTTCCTTCATGTCTGCCACTGACCTTTCACTCTCATTGCAGCTTCTTTTTATCCTTCTTTTGTCTGACTGCAGTAAAACCATATTTACTTTCCCATCGCTAATGCAATGCTGCTTCCCAGCTCTCCATCCTGTGTTCCCGCTCCACAACTGGCTTCTTACCTGGCCCTATGGAAGTCACTCTCACCCAGCCTATCTCCTAATCTACTTTTGTCTGTAAAGTGGATTATGAAACTTTTGAATAAAAGGTATTATACCAGAACATGCTGAACTACATAGCACTTAACTGTTTCGAAGGAGAGAACTCTATTGATGACAGTATTCAAAAATAGAACTGTATTTCAGAAAAAAAAAAAAAACTAGGTTGGGAGGGATTGGTTTTTCCCAGTGGGGGGGTTACCACACTTTTTATAGCATTTTAGTTGGTTAGTAGGGAGCTTTGAAAAAATATCAGCATGTTCTTCCCTATCAGCTGCTAGTTTAGGTCATTTTCAAAGAAACCCCCTATGTATACAGAATTCTAACCAATTCACAACCCCATGATTTTATATTGTTGTGCCAGCCACATCTGTAGCTCAGGCAGGATTTATCTTCTCACCATGTTACTTTTTAACTTTAATCATCTTAGTGCCTGGGGGTCAAACGATTTATTTGATATTGAAAGAAAGGCTGCCTACTTGTCAAATTTTCCCAGTGCTCCTTTATCTAATTGCCCAGCTATTATCACCCAAGTATTGTATCAAGCTTTACTTTTTCCATAAAATAAGTTTTCCGCATCAACATGCTTAGTTTTCACTGTCTTATCATTAAAAGAATTCCTGAAAGCTCACCTTCTTTTCTTTCCTAACTGGAAGAATAAAGATAAGATCCAATTAAAAGACCTCATAGCTAAGGAAAGCAGTTTCCCGGCCTGGTCTGGGCCTCATCATTTCCAATTAAAAATTTGCCCTTCATTTTTATGACTATATCTCTTTAGATATCAACCAAATAAATCTACTGGATTATATATATATATATATATATATTTTTTTTTTTTTTTAACTAGGTAAGGGTATAGTTTTTTCATATGACTATTATCTGCTTATTAATTATTAAGAGTGTCAGTTCCTACATGAAAGTGACCAGGTACGTGGTATGTTTTTGGTTAAATAATATTGCACCATTGTAACTGAAAGCAGGTCCAGCTGCCTGCTACTGCAAAAGCCAACACTCAAGAGGTAAGTGCTGCCATAAAGGAAGGTGGTTTATTTGCAGATGTCGGCCATCTGGAAGATAGGGGATTCACGTCTCAAAGCCCATCTCCTGGAAGATGGGGGACTCATGTCACAAAGCCAATCTCCACCTCTCAGTGGAAGCAAAGGTTTTTTTCTGTTTTTGTTTTTTTTTTTAATAAGGAGGGAGAGAGGGACAGAGGAAAGAGATGAAGGGATGAGGTGGCAAAGTTCTCTGCAGACGAGCATAGTCCATTCCTACAAGGCAAGTGACGGTCCAGTATGCTTCATCTTGGTTTAATCATCCTGGCTTCCAGTCATCTTAGTTTCAATCATTCTGGCTCCATGGTTGAAGGTCAGCAAATCTCCTGGAGGTCCAGGTCCATATCTTTTGAAGGTAGTTCCTAGGATTCTTATAAAAACATGCTGTTTATCTATAAGCTACATATTAGTCAGAGTTTGACTTACAGAAACAATGTTAAAAGAATGGTTGGGTGGGTTATAATTTCCCACTGTTACAATTTTCCACTGTTACACTATAATCAGAATTATATGTTTAACAAATGTCTCAAGTAAGGCTGCTGTGACTGCTAAAAGTTGGGAATAAAGATTAAAAATAAAGTAACTCATAGTAATCAGAAATGTAGTTTTATTGTTAAGTCGCTGTTTAAGGACTGTAGAGTCAGTGATAGAGACATGAGCTTGGTGAAAAGTTGGTTAGACATAAGGAATTAAACAGGATGATTACGTGCTAAGTTGAAGTCCTCACACTGGATCCTTGGAAAGATGGTGTAAAAATAAGAAATGTTTTATATGAATATAATTGTGGTAGAGATCATTCTCCCCTTCCTTCTTGTAGCCATGGAACTCCCTGAGTGTTACCTCTGGGGCACCAGCAACAACCCGTGGTTTTTGGGCTTCTTTTCAGTTTAGTGGCCATATGATTAAGATCAAGGATGATGTGAAGTGGGGAAAAAGATGTGCGCAACTTCTGGATCTTGTCTGTAAGTATGCTTGCCGAAAGTTTTTGCTTTTTTCCCGAAGGCTGTAAACTGAGGAAAAGCTACTCGGCAGCTGTACATTGTGAATGATAGAGCCCAGCCACGCACCCTGGCATTTCACATCTGCATTGTTATGTGAGAGGAAGAAAAACACCTGTTTTTATTTAATCGGCTTATTACTTCTTTACCTCATTTTTCCAGTTGTTTCCTTTTATCCATGGCTTCTCTTTCCCAGGTGTCAGCTCCCCATGGTCACCATGGTCCAAATATAGCATATGAAAAATTCCAGAAATAAACAGTTCATAAGCTTTAAATTTTATATGATTGATATCTCATGGCTTTCTGCTTTGTCCTACCCAGGACATGAATCATCCCTTTGTGCAGAATATCCTTGCTGTGTGCCCGCCTGTTGTTCCCTTAGCAGCCCTCAGTTATCAGGTCAACTGATGTTGTATTGCAGTGCTGGTGCTCAAAGTACCCTTATTTTACTTAATAATGGCCCCAAAGCCATCCACATAACTTGTATTAGATTGTTATAATTGTTCTATTTTATTATTATTTGTCTTTATTAATCTCTTACTGTGCTTAACTTAAAAATTAAACTTTATTGTAGATCTCTATTTATGGGAAAAAGCATACTATACATAGGTCCCATTCTGGATGTGATTTAAGGCGTGCACTGGGGGTCTTGGAATGTATCCCCTATTGGTAAAGGTGAGGGGTGGCTACTGTACAGATAACATGTAACTAGGAGTTGTGATGAAGAATTTAAATCTAAATAATGATGCATATTAAAATTTTTTAAAATAATTTCTTTAGAAAGTGCTACTTATTTATTTAAAAGTAACATATATTTAATTATGCCATTTTAATGACACTTTTTTCTTTTCTATAAATAATTATTCCAATGTAAGGATGTATTAGTTCTAAACTTAATAGGCTTCTACTAGAATATTAATTAATAAATCTATGTAGGTTGTTCTCTTAGTTTCTTGTTCTCTTAGTTTAAAATTTTCCTAACTCTTATAATTTTAAAGTATTTATACCACATTTTAATTTTTAATTTTCCAGAATATGCTAGTTTAAAATTCAGATCATCTTAAATATCTTTTGGATGGTGGAAACGTGCATCTTTATTAACATAAGATGTGTGTTGGGAGAACCCAGGGTGGCATCTCCCTGCTTTGCAGTAGTCTCTCAAGGACGTGGGCTCTCTGTGATTTATCAATATCATTAATAAAATAGAGATGATATTGTCTAATTTGCGTAGTTCTAATATTGAACCACAATGTGAAATCCTTTGATAAATTCACCAACTATTTGCAGCATACTCTAAAGCATTTAAAAACTTAGTCTTCCTGTTGTTTGATTTTGACTTTAAAATATGCACATGACTTTGCCTTTATCTCTTGTTTTCGAACATGATAAACTCATTTATTCAAGAATATACACCTGTCATGTCCTGTTAAGACTTTAGAAGTACTTATTTCTATGATCTTTCTTTGGCTTCAATGAGGTTATAAAGCATTAGTTCTAAAGACAAAGGCTATCTACTCCTACCAGCTTGATTTGAAATAAACAATGCTAACTAATGCTATACAGATGCTATTAAAATGGTCAGACCAATTTACATTTTGATTAATTATAAGTTTAATGTAACGTTTATGTGTGAGGTAGCAATTCTAGCTGAGTGAACATAAAACAAACTGGAATGGAAAAAAGCCATGTTGATTATAACATTTTAGCCAGGTTTCACATAAAAGGCCTCCAAAAGATAGTTTCAAGGTTTTGGGCGTGTAAGCCTGATTATCATTTATTTGACTTTTCTGCTTTTATATTGTCTTTTATCTGTTTTCACCAAAAACATGTTATTAAAAATCCAATCAAAAGTCTCTACCTTATGAAGGCAGGAAGGAAATAATAAACCATTTTAACATTTTACATAATCATCCCATTGTCTACTTTATATAAACAACTCAGCCAGAGCCAATAATCAGGAGCAATGACAGTCAGACTGAGATCTCCAGAGATAAAGAATAAACAGAGATTTCGTAGAGAGATCCCAAAGCATATTTATGTAAATAAAACATTCAATTAAAGTGTGCGATTAAAATATCTAATGCATTTCTTTTCAGTAGCAGGAGATGACGAAAAGAAAGCTATTTTTTGAAACGTTTTAAGATTCCTACTACATAAACTACTATCTATGCTGACCAAGGTTTGGTATGTTCACAATTTAATTAAATTCAAGCTCAATAACCCTGAGATAAAAATAGAAGCTAAATCCCTCAGACATCTATATCCTCTAAATGTTTCTGATCTAAAAAATAAAATTAACTCTTAAGTGAAATGATCCAAAGAGATTGTCAGAAACTAATCTTGCTTGGTGTGAACTGATCCATATTAAGAAAATAATTAGGGGAATGCTATCACTCAGAACTACAGCCCACATGCCTACAAACACACATATGCACACATGTACAGCCACATACTCAGAATCACATACACATTCATACAAAACAAACCAACACACAGAACATAATTGCCAAAAATTCTATGTCCATTTTCAAGGAATTTGTTAGAAAAATTTTAAGAAGCCTACCTTCCCTTAGCAGAGTTGTTGCTGGGAGAAGTTGAGCTTGTGTAGCAATTTAAGGATAATAGCTACTTTGTACCCTGGCCTCTTTCTTCAGCTAGAAAGTGACTAAATGTGTTTGTTGCTCAATTGTCCTCTGGGTCATGACCGATAAACAAACAAGAAATGATACCGTTTCTTTTCGCTCTCAAACACACCCTCCTTTGTTTCACTTCGTCCACTAATTTCTTTAACACTTGAGACTGGCAGGCAGACAATGTCCAAAACAGAGGGCCTAAGGGATGGCCTGCTTCTGTGGTTTACAATGAGGGAGTTAAGTACTTATTTTTGAAAAGGGTCCTGCAACTCTTATTTTTATCTACTGTAGCAGTGACCAACAGGGATGAAAATGTCAACCTGCTGTCAGTGCTGCTGTAGAATCCTAATGATTTCATAGTCACATATGCAGAAATGACCCGGGGTCACATCTTTGTGACTGTGGAATTCTTCACTTGTATACAACAGCTGGATGGGCTATAGCCTTAAGCTTTACAACCTTCCTATGCTAGGGGTTGGCTGTCCATGTGGTCTCTTGCTGATACAAGGAAAATGGCACCACTCTGACCATCTCTCACTGCCCCCACTTTTGCCCATTCATTTCTTTGATGTGATCTAAATATCATTTTGCTTTTAATCTACTAACTATAAAGTGGTGTAGTTGGTACTTTATAGCTTATATTATTAGGTCATAAGAGAGAACACTCTCATTTAAGTACTTCAAAATAACCTTGACTGATCTCTGCTAAAAATTTGTTAAAGTCAGAGACATCAATGGGCTGGCTATATAATTATAGAGGATTATGTCATTTAAACAATATTATTGTTTACATGACCCCAGTGCAAAAGTATCTTGCCCTGCTCCACCGGTGAGCTTGGTCATGACACTTGCAGCGTGCCTCCCTGCAGGTGCAAAACACATCCGGCCATGTTATGTGATTTTCTTGACTAATGAAATGTGAGTAAAAGAAAGTTGTTTTTTCCTCCTCTAACAATGAGGGAAACAATCTCCCTGATAGGGCAGGTAGGTCAGCCTGGGTCACAAAATGGAGATAAGGTGAAATAGAGGCAGAGCTAAGCAACAACAGGCCCACAACATGGGCAAGAAATGGACATCTGTCCTTGTGTGATACTGGGACCCGAGAGTCATTTCCTCATGGAGTATAACCCGGTCTGCTTTGACGGATACAGTTACATTGGATGTATATATGTATATGCAAATGGAGGGCTGGCTGTTCTTTCCTAAACACTTGACTAGAAGTCAAAACTCTGAAATCTCTTCTTGATTTTGCTAATATTGTTACCTTAGACAACTTACTAGATTCTTCAAGTGTTAGTTCCTGCATGTAAACAATGAATGGTTTAGAGGAGATAGGGTTAGCCAGCATTAACATCACTGAATCTATGACTAGAGTAGCCCTAGACAGCATTGCTAAAGTCACCCTTTGCCTTATTTCAGGCTGTTAGAGCAGAATATCATACACTGGGTGGGTTATCAACAACAAAAATTCGTTTCTGACAGTTCTGGAGTCTGGGGTGTTAGAATGATCAAGATATAGGGAGGGGCCTTTTCTGGGTTGCAGATGGTCATTTTCTCATTGTATTCTCACATGGTGGAGGAGGCAAGGGAGCTCACTGGAGTTCATTTTATAAGAGCACTAGTCCCGTTGATGAGGGCTTCACGTCATGATGTAACCATACCCACAATACCCCACCTCCTAGTACCATCTCACTGGAGGTTGGATTTTCAACGTATGAGTTTTGGAAGGCCATAAACATTCAGTTCTTAACACCCTTTTCTAGTTTTGCTGTAATTTTTCTTTCTTTCTTTCTTTCTTTCTTTCTTTCTTTCTTTCTTTCTTTCTTTCTTTCTTTCTTTCTTGTTAGGTAACTGGGAGGAAATTTGTGGTTGAGTAGGATGCAAATTCAATTGAATTTGTTGTTTCTATGGGGCCAGAAGAATCTTCAACATTTGAAAGATATAACAAAAATTCATAGCTTGTGGTGGGGGTCAAATTAATCCCTAGCAGTACCTTGCGCATAGTAAATCCTATGTATTACCTAAAACAATTAGCAATTTTATTTATTCTTGTTGTTATTCTCAATGACATCATACTGGAACAAGATGTATCAGAGATAACAAGCATGCTCGATCTTGCTACTGTATGAGATAAGCTTTTGATCTTTGACTGCCTATTAAGTACAAAGAGCATGGCCAGGCTTGGGCAGTGAGGGTGATGCTGTCAGTGAAGTTCACTATGTAGCAGTCACTCTGGGTCTTAGGCATGTTAGAGACATCACTGCAGTGAATCTCAGAAATATGTAATCGAATGGTTTCCTGGTGCACGGACTTTCTCCCTCTCACCCCCAAGAAGTGTCTGGGGAGACCTGCGGTGACTTATATATACATTAAAGTTCTAAAAGTGCAACAGACGTTTCAAAGAGTAAGCTTGGGGAGAAATTCAGGAACTCTCTTTTGTAACTGTTATTTTAAATATCAGACTTGGGACCACTGCACAATTAAATACTATACCAATAATATTGGGAAACATTACATACTAATAAATGCTAATATTTAGAATATTACTGCTAATGTCAATAGTAATACATACAATATTGGGAAATAGCCCTAATATAAGATCAATGTGAAGTGAAATGATATTACAAATATGCAGTATATTAAATGAGCTTCAAATGGACTCTTGGTCTTTGCCTAGAAGGATCTAGGATTTAGTGTTTCAAGAGCCTGGTCACAGTTGTCAGCGCTCTATCCTAATTACAGAGGGAAAGCAGTTTGCTTATAGGTTGAAAACAATGGCTTTTGAGTCCTACTTTCTTAGTTCAAATCTTGACCTTTTATTACTCACTACAAAAATGGTGGATAGTTTTTATGTAATTTCCATGAAGGTCAGTTTCCTTATCAAGATAGTGGGAATAATAATTGCCTAGATGCTAAGGAAAGCCTCAAAAAAGTTTTCCTTTGAGACCAGATATTCTTATCCTTAGGGAACCATTTTTCCTTTTAGGGTTAACTAATACAATTATACTCAATGTTGTTCTTCATTTAGGCACGCCAGAGGTCAGTATGTTTTTTGTAAGATAACCACACAGTTTCATTAAAGCAAAATAGATAAGCTATGAAATATCCATACCTTTGTTTTGGGATTGTACTTCTTGTCTATTGAATTTACTTATCCTTAAGCTCTTTATGGAATGGTTTCTTTGTTTAAGGTCTGAGTAGGATTTTTCTGATATGAAATTTTGCCCAGGAAGATAATGGATTAAGTCTCATGGAGACTGCGAGTACATTTCGTCATCTGTTTTAAGTTCAACCTTCACTGCCTGAAGAAAAATTATTGTTGACACATCCCTTTAGTTATGCCCACTGAAAATTACAATGCTAGCTTTGGGCAAATGCTTCTCAGACTGCTGATGTTTGTACCTTTAGGCAATGGGCTGAAAACAATGTATTATCCTTCAACAGAGAATAAAGGGAAGGTTAAACCTTTGATGTCTTGATATTTTGTGATATGATTTTTAAACATCACAGTATCTCTAACTCCTATAGGAAGCATGTAACCTGGGAACAGATCCCGAGGAAACATTTCATGTGATTATTCTGAAAATAAAGTAAACTGAAGTAAAATATATAAAGGTAATCTGTTACATGCAATGACCTTATAATACGCTATGTGTAATTCTAGAAATTTTACATGTATTTACTCATTAAAGGTGGTGTTATTTTTCCCATTTTAGAGATACAGAAACTGAGGCACAGAAACTTTAAATAACTAACTTAAGGTATCAGCACCAATAAGCACCAAGAAATAGATTCAAGTAGTCTGGATTTAAACACTAAACTCAATGGTTTAGTTAAACTCTAACTGCACTTTTCTGTGTGGCTCTTGGCTTCCCTGGTCACCAGAGAAATTTGTGATACCTGGAAGGTGGATGTAAGACAGTAGCTAGTAAGCTAGGAGGTTGATGCAGGCGCTCCCGGCATCACTGCAGGTCTCCTGTTGCTGCTGATCTACCGGTCCATTTCATTGACAGGGGGCTGCATCCAGCAGAATTTCTTCAGGTTTTTTATGTTGTGGTTCAGGCTTGCATGCAGTGCCAAGGCTACACCTAGGGTTAGAAACAAGAGAAGCACACTGACAGAATGAGTTCCAGTTGTACTCGTGAGTTTAGGTTTGTCCTTACAGGTTCATATTTGCTTTTCACATATCTCATTTGAGGTACAGTTTCCATTCACAATTGCCTGCCTGGCTGATCTACTTCCTGTTGACTTCTAAATGCAGAAACAACAGTATACTATAGTGTGATCAACTCTTGTCCATGAGTCCTTGTGATGACTTTTCTTTGGCCTTCCAATCATGTTTTTCCTGATCTTTCCTTCTGTGTGTTCTCATAATTGTGAAGAGTCTCATCCCTAAAATAAATTATTTATTTCATACTTCCCTGTGGTCTACTTTCCTAATAGAACCCTGACTGATACATATCTCTAGAAAACTAAGATACTGATTCTCTATAACACAAAATCTTCCTTGATATTAATAGATTATACCTCAATGTGTTTAACATAATGCTAAGGACATTAGGATCATATGTCCAATATCATTCCCATCTTCTTCCTCTTTCTCCTAGAATAATTCACCAAAGTGTTATCACACAGCAAAACAAAAAAAAGCGACATTCAAAAGTGGTTTAGTCAAATAAGAAACAGTCTTAGCTTGGCAGCAATAGTTTGCCCTGTGTTTTAATGGAAAGGGAATTCCTTTGTATGTTCTCAAATGGAAAGCATTGTATGGGCTTATAGCATTGTGTGGGGTCTTATGTTTACTCTTTAGGCTTCCATTTACCTAAGCAATAATTTCCAAACATTATAGCCTCTGTTAACTTGAGAGAAGATTCTGTTTTCTAAATTCTTCATACTCTTTTTCATCTCCTTCAAAACCTGAACATCTTGCTTAAACTCTAAACTCTAGTGCCTAGACTTTTCCCAACTGTCTAATAGAGCTCTAAGCCCAGACAAACATTGTGGAGAAACTACACAAAAAATTCCTTTATACAACACTCTTGTTTTGACATCTCAGTGAGCCTGTTTACACATAGTGATTTCCCAGTGCCAGTTAGAACCAGAAGAATGATTCATTGTGGTATTTTTGCAAAGTATGACAGATGGGCTCATTAGTCTTTTGATTCATAAAACCCTTGATATTATTCTGCCTAAAGTAAGGAGCAAAAGTAAGGAAGTGCCTGATAGGCTTATTTCAGAGTAAGAGCTAAATCATGCCAACTCCGCAGATTCATGTAAGGAACTGGGTTAAAAACAAACAAACAAACTCAAAAACCCACCAAAAACAAAACAAGACAAAAAAACAACAACAGAGGTTGGGGGAAAAGGGCTGTGCGAATGAACCCAGTATGCTTCATGAGAAGTTGTAAACTATAAGATGGTTAGAAAAGAGCTGACAATTCAACAGTTAGACAAAAGGAAGTAGAGAAAAGCAAGAGTGTCTACAAAGGTGCATGCTATTTAAGTTTTCTTGGTATAAATGGAGCAGTAGAAAGAATGAAGAAATTAAATAAATTAACTTCAACAGAATGTAAAAAGGTACAATGCCACATATTTTAAGAGAAAAGAAATTCCTATTAATGATTGGCTGCCACAACACAGAGTAGTATCAGTTCAGAAATAAGCCAAAATTAAAGGAAGCTGTCTTTGGCATGTCAACACTAACATCTCTTCAAAGGAATGTCCAGTAAAGTAGCTGCATGACAGCAGAAAGCTTATTTTTATTGAATTGTTCATTCACATTGAGGGGCCCGCCATGTTTTGTTTCCATCAGCAGATCTGCCTGGTTGGAAAGACTCCGCAGTCAAATCTGAATTTAAAATTATGGCTAGTTAGGTTTTCAAGTCTTATCTGTTGTCTTCCCTTTGAATGATGCTTAAAGAAAGGCCATAGAGATTATAATATTTTCTATATTGTTTGAAAGTATTATAAAAATCGAGAGATTAGTGCATAAAAAGTCACATAATGTAAATATTCACTGAGTAAACAGCTTCTGTCAGTAAGTGAAAGTGTCTCTATTGAAGGAGAAGCAGAGCTTCTTTCAGTGTCTCCAGGGTTGTGTCTGTTTCTGTCTTTGTCCTTCACAAAACTGTTTTTGCCTTATTTCACATTCAGGAAAATGTTTAAAAATACCTTCCAAACATGTAGACATTTCTCTTGGATATTTTGATGATTCAGTTGCATGAGTATTTGAAGCTTCAAGCAAGATTGGTGTCAAAAGCCTTTAATAACCTGAATAAAACATAACAAGAATACATTATTCAGTGGGAAAAGAGAAAGACAGTGATACCTATTTTTGGCTCTCTACCAGCCTGTATACTATGGATATGACAAATGTTAACAAAACATTTTTTTTTAACTTATATACTTATTCCCTCTCTAAATATTTACACGAAACATTTTTTTACTCTCCATACCATTTTTTTTCCTGTAATGATGTCTTTTTTTTTTCTTCCAGCTTGAAAGACACACAATTACTTTAGTTTATAATCTCTTATTCAGCAACTCCATATGCCTACACACATAGACACACACACGTTGAGCTATGTGACAGACGCCTTAAGTAGTCACACTTTGCAAATATCACCTCATTTAATCCTCATATGCACAGGCATTTTATGAGCCAGGAATTAATATTATTTCCTTATTATGGATACAAGGAATAGAGAAGTTAATTAACTTGTTCATTATCACTGAGTAAGTAAGTGGCAGATTCAGAACTCAAACTCAGGGAGGTGGCCTGGTTACAGCGTGGTGCCCTCATAGGCAATGACGTGATACGTAGAGCGAGTGGCTCCATGAGGAGTTGAAGTCAATGACTTCCATTTTCTGATTTAAAAAAATTTCTATTTCTCAGTGTTATCAAAACCTCCTTGCTGATAAATCGGTAATCTCAGTGAAAATTTTTCTTTTATTAAAGTCTGTTGAATACAGCTTATATTATTTCCCAGCTAACCAAAGACTTCTGTCTTTATGAAATTGTATGTTTTCATTGATAAATTTTGAAAAATAAAGAGGTAGAAAATGTGTTGCCAAATGGTTTACCAATTAATAGTATAATGATAATATATTTCAATTTTCCTAGCTTACCCACATGTCATAATATTAGTTCTTTTTACCACAGGAATGTAAAAAGAACATTAAAAAATTGAATGTTGTGAAACAAAAACATTTTTTAAAAAAAGAAGAGAAATTTGTGTCCCCTCATTTCCACCATTTACCGTGCTATACCTGGATTAGAGTAATTAATTAAGTCCTTTTAGAGTTTGTGTTTAGAATAAAATATGTTGTCCTTAAAACCCTTTCAATTGTAACTTAGTTTTGCTTGGTTGGTCAGTTGGTTCTTACAAGGAAGTGATTGGCTCTAAGCCACAACTTAACAATACATGGCAGGCGTTCTCTTAGAATGGTTTTAACTCTTGCCCACTGCTTGTTCATTTGTGTCTGCCTATGACAGTGTTGCATAACCAAAATTCTGCCCCTTCATTCTTTGCTAATATAACCCCCATATTGACCAAGGTAGAATGTATACAGCTAGCGCTAACCTGCTAAACCCATCGCGACATATTAATTCTTCATTTTCTCCATCTCGCTTGCTCTTATATTTAAGAGAATTAACTTAATATGTTGAAGAGTAGGAAAGAAAATCCTTACCAATACAAGGTCTGTCCATAAAATATCCAGTTATATAATATGAAAAATAGAGACATTGAAGAAAATACAAGATATAAGAAACATTGTACATAGGACAATGATGCCTCAGGCCCCTTCAAAGTAAGCACCTTGGGACCTCACACAGTTCCCCAAATTGCCATCAGCTGCCCCGTCATATTTTCCTAAATCTCATCAATAGTCTGAAATCTCTTCCCTTTCAAAGGTGATTTTAGTTTTGGGAAAAGCCAGAAATTGCAGGGCACCAAATCTGGGCTGTAGGGGGGCTGAGTCACCTGGGCAATTTGATGTTTCGCCAAAAGATTGCCCGAGACACGAACCATGAGAGGGTGCATGGTCGTGATGAAGCTGCCAATCACCAGCAAATCTGCAGCCTTCTGAATCATCCAAATAGCTCTGCAGAGGAACGCTCAAGCCTAACGCAAAGTTTGATGCAGATTCATTGCTCTATTTGTTCAGTCATTTTGAATGTGACAGCGACACAGTACATGTGCCCACTCAATGGCATCTAA
Organism: Mormoops blainvillei; assembly: GCA_004026545.1. NCBI lineage: Eukaryota > Metazoa > Chordata > Mammalia > Chiroptera > Mormoopidae > Mormoops > Mormoops blainvillei. Next base: position 62,235 of record PVJD01001814.1, read on the forward strand.
TGCCCCCGTTGACTAGTGCAGTGAAGTTGTCATTGACTGTGCACATGTGTTCCAGTGCACTCTCCTCTGCTGCCAGGCTACGTCAATGTCACACAAACTGTTCTCATTATGTTAACAATGGTTGGACTTTTTCCGGACAGACCTCTTACTTCTCTGGATTTTTCAATTTGGTGTTTAAGTTACTCCTCTGAAAACAATTTTTAATTTTCTCAAAATTTCTCTTTCACTTAAACTAGTTGAAAATAATAATGAAATATTTCTCAGAAGAGAAAGGTGATCTGTGACTTTTTCTCTGGTCAATGCCTCTTTCAACACTCACTTAAGGAACACATACATGATCAAAATTAAATATGGAAAAAAGTGCATAATATACTCTGTGCCGATTTAGCATGTGTCCTGTGTCATCAAAATTCTTATTGAGAAATCTGTAAAAAAAGGAGTCACTGTTAATTGGTGCTAGGCAGCCACCCTGGAGCATGGCACTAGAAAGCCCAAAGAAGCCATGTGAGTAGAGAGGTACAAAGACTAAAGGGATTCCAGAGCTCATGACTTCCCTGCACTGAGGTCATGCCCACCTAGACAGCTTTTTCTCTCATCGACACACTCATGTGCCAAACACAGAGTGCTTTAGAAAAGTTGCATTCTGTGCCTGAGAGTTACACAGTCTCTGCTAGCTATTGCCACTACATGCAGTGTGGTCTGTCTTATATCCTTTCTTAAAGGTAAATCACCTTGGAGCTTGGTTACATTTACTGAGTCTCTTGAATTTTGTCAATGGGAGTCCATGACCACTGTTACTGGTCAAACAAGAGTGGGCATTTCAATCTTTTTACCTGTTTAAAATATTTTCTCTCATATCTCATAGTGGGACATTTGTATTGATTCTTCAGCCCTAACAATGTCTTGTTTTGCTTTTGGATGACTGGCATGCCCCTATTTAGGTCTTGTTAGGTAGACCAAATCTCTGAGCCTACTTTTGCTAAGTTGAGATCACTTGTATTGCACGTGCAACTTCATCTAATTTTCTTACTAAAATCATCAAACATACTTTATTATCATTGAACACTTTGGTATCTCTCACTTTCATTAAGAATTTTAAAGAGTTTTTTATTCAAATTATTTCTTGATTTATATATAGTTGTAGTTCACCGAAGCATAAATCTAAGTAATTAAAGATACGTCTGTGTATATGTGTATTTTCTGCTCATGAATCATCTCGTTATGTTTATTATCACTGACTGATGTGCCTTGGTACCCATCAATTTTACAGCAATACTGTTAGTTTTTGTAAATGCTGCATTTCTTAGTAAATTTTTAAAAAGGGGGACAATAACATTTGGGGTCACAAGTTAAACTATTCATTGGATGTGTATCCATGCTAATTTATAACATCATATGCCACAATCAGTGACTTTTTTTTTTTGTTTGAAGAAGTTTCCACTTTATTTTGATATTGATAGTTTAAGTAGTTTCTCTCAGAAGAGGGGCAGGTCTCTGTTCAAAATGTTTAATTCCAGATAGAACAGAAAAAGAAACTCTTCTTTTGGGTAATTTTATGTTGCTCATTCATGGGTCTCATTACCATTTGGGTAGCAGGAAAGACGCTGGTGAAGACCTAGGAGGGAGATTGAGTTCTAGGTTGGTGGATTCATCCTTCATCTCTGATGCGGGGGATCAGTCACATCAGGGCACTTTTCGGCTTGTTCAAATGGCGTGTCTTTATTAGCAGCCATCTCTGGCAGTAACCTCACTTCCCTTGTGCTGTACATAAAGATGGTCACAGTTTTCACAATCTTCTGTTCAACGTGATGGTAAGATAATACGAATGACTGGACTGTCAGAATCAGCCTCACACGTATTTATGACCTTACCTGGTTTCAAGCCTTACTAAGAATTTCATGGGTATGAGTCATCATGAGGTACAAGCAAAGCAGGGGGAGACCACCAGTGTGGCTCTACAGCCCCTTCCTGCTGCATCAGGATGCACTTCTGTCCACATTAGTATATGAAGTCTCTAATACTGTATACGGCTGCATTACTTACACAAAAGAGAATTCTTTCGGTATTGAAACATCTCCATTTCATTTTCATAAATTATGTAGCTTATGTGACATTTTGTAGCAACTATACTCCATGTGTCCGTATGTATATACCAGGTACATTAACCATGTACGGTTCTATTATAGATCAATCCACCTAAAAGCAGTTGATAGGTTGTGACTCTCCAGTTGCAAGACCACTAGTTCATTTGTTAGTAACATGTTTAACAAGGAAATTGTCCAGTTCACTTTCTTTCTTTGCTGAGGAGACTCCCAACAAAGAGAGACAAAGGATTATTTTATACCTGCCGCGTCAGTTTATAGAGTAAAAATCTGTATTCCACCCAGGCTGCAAATGCCCTAGGAGTTGGTCTAGATGAAGGTCTTAGTGCTTCATCCTGGCACTTTTGAGATTATGATGAGGACCTTGTGCACTTCTTTACAGACAGACATTCTCTGCCCATAGGCTGAATGCCAGCCGGGTTGACATGGTCCTTACCATGGTCTCACACTGACATCGATGTGCACAAATTTCCTTATGGCTCTCCCCCGTGATTACATCCTTTTCAAGCAAAGGTTTCAGGATTTTCCTCCTGCCTCTTTATTTCCCTTGTCTAATATTTAAGGAAAGTACTTAAACATTTTGACTCAAGCCACCATCTTGAAAGGCAAATAAACATTTATTTTTAATTACAGTATACATTGCCCTTCTTTCTTTAATAAAATTTTTTTCCAAAATATACTTGTGTTCACCCTATAGGGTAACCTAAACCATTATTGAATAATTTGAATGTGTAATTTAATTAAAGTTAATTCCATATATATATATATATATAAAACATGTATTTATATAATTTTTAAATATTTTTGCAAGTTCTTCTTCAGAAAACAGAGTATTTAAGCTATCAACAATACCTACTACACACATATACAATGTCTCTAAAATACATTTTCTGAACATTTGTTATCTCTTGGCATTTCCACAGGATTGAATTTCTAAAACATAAAGGTCACTTATATTTCCACTATTTAAAATATGCTTCTGACTTCCCTCTGCGTTTAGAAAAAATAGTATAACATTTTTTGAAAGACGATTCAAGGAATTTTAATAAAGGGTTTTGCGGCACCGCACGCCGCTCTGAGCTTCCCGGCCAGCACGCAGCTGCCCCTGTGCTGCCCCGCGCCCCGCCGCGCCCAGCTGCCGCCAGCGCCCTGCCGGCGCGTCAGCCACAGTCGCTCCCTCAGGCCCTTCCTTTGTCCCACGCGCGCAGCACCTTTAATTTCACTTCGTCGTTTATTTCAACTTTGTGTCACGACGTGAAGTTGAGTTGCACGTGCAGACATAGGCCCTGTGTCCTTTCTTCATTGTAACACGTTTTACTTGAAGTTCTTGAACTTGTAAAAAGAAAATTATCTTAAGATTTGGCTTCTACCACTTAGCTGAAAATAATGCACAGTGTTCTAAATACATTTTCCTTTCTCATGACATCGCTCATTAATATAAAACATTCTCTTAGTCTAGAGTTATCTTTTTTTCCCATTTCTTTTTCGTACCTGGGGCCCTGCTATGTTTTAAGACACAGTCCAGGAGTTTCCTCCCCTGGTAAGACTTCCCTGAACACTATGTTTTCCACAATGTCATCATCTAGTTATGCCTCATTTAGTAACTTCATAAAAATGATGTAAGCGTAGAGTTTAGTTTTGTATCACATTATGGGTTGAATTGTGTTACTCCTCAAAAGATATAATGTCCTAACCCTCAGTGCCTCACAGTATGACCCTATTTGGGCACAGGGTCATTGCAGATGTAGTTAGTAAAGTTAAGGTGAGATCATGTTGGAAAGGGGTGGGCCCTTAATTCAATATGGCTGGTGTCCTTAAGAGAAAAATGGCCAAATGAAGATATCGAGATGCAGAGAGAATATGACATAAAACCAGAGAAAGACATTTGAAAGATTTCCTACCACAAGCCAAGGAACACCTGGACTACCACAGACCGAAGAGGGACAGGAGGGACCAGTCCCTGGAGCCTCTGGAGAAAGTGCAGCCTGGCTGACCCCTGATCTCAGACTCCTAGCCTGTAACCGGGGGAGAATAAATTTCTGTTGTTTATAGCCCCCTAATTTATGGTATTTTGTCATGGCGGCCCTAGCAAATTGGTGCATGTCATGGAATCTTTGGTATTATGGGAAATAGTCCAATTCTTATTCATAGTTTTATACTCATCAGGAAAAACTTAGAAGTAATTACTTGTGACTGTTAAGTATTTTTATCTAGTAAGCCACACAACGGTTCCTGCTTACCTTTCTTGGAAAGATGTTCTCATTATGGCAAGAAATTGGGCAAGTAAAACTTAAAATAACCTGGTAAAAATATCGCAGTTTAGAAAGGGTACAAGTTTATTCTTTAAATGTTAATATTATATAGCAGTGAGGGTCCTTCCCACTAGACACCCATCCCTTCAATGGGGGAATGAAGTCATTGCCAGACCTTTGCCACTGCTGGGGATGTCTGTCCTGCTAGGTTGTAAAGCCGTCCAGCACCCCAACGGAGGAGGACGGGCGGCCGGGCCCACCCTGGACAATGCAACAAGAGGAGATTTCAGGAACAGTAGGAAGGAGCCAGTCTGAGGCTATCCACGTGCTGTGTACTCTTATGTTGAAAGTAATGAAGCAGGAGAAGTCCTAATTAATGTTCTGTAATTTTTGCTTCATTTATCTTGAAAATAATGAAGCTTAGGCCTATTAAAAAAGGAGTAGCTACCTCAGATTTTGATAAGGGCCAAATATATTCAGATGTACCTTGTAGTCATCGGTGCTAACTTTATACATTTTCATAAAACTTTATGATTAACAATTTGTTCTGGTGTTTTGCAGAGATTTTACAATTAAGTTTTGTGTCATTTTGAAAACCTGTAAAACCTATTTCCTTCATCTTTTCTACTTTCTTCAGATAAAATCCTAAAATTACAATTATTAAAGGAAAGGCAAACATAGTTGTTAATTGCACTCCGGATCGTTCCTTCTGCCAGCTAATGGTAAAATAAAAGGCAAGTAAAAGTGGTTAGGCAACAATTAAATTATTGCTTCCCATTTGTGTGGTGCTTCCTGATTTCTTTCTCCAGGATGTTCATTTTGCTGCATTCCATAAATAACTGCCAACACTGTTAACTAGACCTGGTTCTGAGTCCCAGCTGGGAAATTAACAGAAAAAACAAACGTCTAATAACAAATCACACTTTGATTATATGCAAAGCATGTGTGTGTGCTATATGCATTTATTTACTTACTGTGGAAATTTGGGTGGTGTGGGATCGAAAATTGATACACGGTGGGTATTTGTCTAGAAAATAAATCTAAAGCAGAAAACCTCTGTTTCAGGCATGGTTGCAGATCATGATTTTGCAACCATGATTTATTGGAAGTTGAAATTTCACTATGAGGAGAACACTGAACTAGGTTTAATTAATGGCTTCAAATTATCGTAAAAGAATCCTTTTAGGTGGAATGTTGCAGAACATTCATTTGTTCTTTCTTAAAGTCATGAAGCCCTTTAATCCATGTGGTTTTCTTTGAAATCTTTTAATTAATCTGTGCTCTGTATTATTTTGTATAAATCTTCTTTCCTGTGGTTAAACACCATTGAAAACAATCTGCTCAAAAACTCAATTCTCCCTTTATATCCAATTCCAGATAAAATCTCTTATACGATCCTTAGGAATTACTGCCGGGGGTTGGAGGTTTACTCATATTCATTTTAGTATTTGCTTTTACAAATTTACCCCTGGCAAATGACCTTTTTTGTTATAATGCTTTGCATTTAAATAGTTCATTACATTAAAATTTTTGATTAACTTTGTTAATACCTCTATGTGAAAGGAAGCAATAATTTCTGTGATCATATTATTGATGGAGAAACTGCAGTTCACTGAGTTTTAAGGATATGTCCAGAGAAAATCAGCAAGGTGGCAGTTTAGTTGATGATAACAAGGTGGAATCACCCAGCTTCCTTTATTCTCTCCTGATGCAGTCTTTTATAAGAATGTGTAATGAAGTTTTGGAAGAATTTCAGACGAAAATAGTGAATGAGCTTTTTATCTTACTATAAAATGTTTAAGTATTAGAGTCATCAAAGTATAGGATATATATCTCAGAACTTTCACACTTACTGCACTATGTTTTGAATTCAAATAACATTAATCATCCTGAGAAACATGATTTTGAAAGGAGGGGAGTTATTTCTAGACATTAAAACATAAATGCATTCTGATCAAAGTGTCGATGATCAATAATAGAAAGGCAGGTTAAGGAGAGATATATATTAACTAGATTTATGAGTGGATGAGAGCAGACTAGTTAGATTTAGTTAGAAAATTATAGCCTGGGAAGAGGCTAGGAATAACCTTTAAGTCTCATAATAAAGTGTAAAATATTCTGAGTAGGTTGCAATGCAACCTAGTTCTGAGAGGTTTATCCAAATCACTTGAGAACAGAGATTAGAGGTTTGAGATAATGACTTAAAGGATGCAGCATGTTTTCACGTGGGATGCTTTGGAAGCCGGCAGCAGTGGTTGTGAAGTTGTATAACTAGAGGGCATCACATTGTCACTGGATTCTCAGGCAAAATACTTAATTAGACAGTATTTATGCATTTTAAATAACTTTGCATTTTAAAACCCTAAATAATGCTTTGTTAAATTCTTGCCATGACCTATTTCATATAAATGCTAGTTAGATATTTTCACTGAAACATTTTTCTTAAATTCTTTAAGGATCGATCTAGTTAGAAAGGGTATCAAGATAATAGTGATTGCTAATAATATAGCTTTGTTTCTGCTTAAAATATACTTATTTCATTAATGCAAAATAATCAGTGCTCTACCTGAAAGCAATAGTTAAAATGAGCTATTTGAGCAATTGAACATTTAGAAAATTCTTGCATAAATGTAGGTTTATGAAATTTGTCAGCTTTAGGACACATTAATTTTATTAAATCCCCACCTCTGATGAACCTAGTCCTTAATTTAACACAATGTTTTATTCACTTTATCCTCCTCTTCCTGCATTCTCACTTCACTGTAATTTTTGTTGTTGTTGTTAAAATTCCTCTCTTTCCAGTGACACAGTTTAAATTTTACTATCGATGAACTCTTCTTTCTTAGTTGAGTCTTATTTGACCAAAGTCATAAAAAGAAATTATTCCCATGTATGCCACTTCCATCAGTTATGGCTCTTCCCCTAAATGATATTTAGCCTACCTTGCCCCTCACTAGCTTTTGAAACGGACGCACTTGATGTGTTTGCCGGCAGGTTGGGTGCCGTGATAATAAAGCATCCTGGGAGGACATGACCCTGTGTGTGAACCGAAAAAAGACTTGCTGTGCTTTTCTCGCCCTTACAGACATTTTCATTCACTCTTGCAAACTTTTGCTCCAAATGGCAATTAAATTATACAATAGTTATTATATTTTAAATAAATTATTCAAAGTAATTAATGCGAGGGTTTCTTTAATGACATATGGCTTTGCTATGTGTTCTTGGGAGCGAAGCCTCACCGCCATCACATAATGCCAGCCCACATTACCTAGAAAATCACATTTTTTATTGGGTGAGTTTGAGATAGTACATGCCTCTCTCTGTCATTCAGCTTGATGATGGAGAGCTCAAATTACAGGGTGGGGCAAAAGTAGGCTTACACTTGTGAGTGAGCGAAACACAGAGTTTATTCTTGTGTTATTATTTATTAATTATTGTATTATTTTCCATGTGAAAAACTGTAAACTTAATTTGTATTCCTGTTTACTTTTCTATTCAGGTTGTCAATCATAATTCTTCTCAAACTAAAATCAAACAGGTAACAGATCAACACAAAATTTCAAAAGGCAATCATTGGGTTTAAGCGCTTAACTATTATAGACTGAATGTTTGTGTTCTTCTGAAATGTCTATGTTGAAACCTTTCTCCCGATATATTTAGATGTGGGGTCTTTGGGAGGCCATTAAGGCATGAGGGTTGCACCCTCATAAATAGGATGAATATTATTATGAAGGGACCCCAGCAAGCTCCCTTGTTACTTTTGCCCAGTGAGGACACAGGAGGAGGAAAGTAAACTATGAACCAAGGAAGATCTCACCAGGCACGAAAACTGCAGGCCTTGATCTTAGAGTTTCCAGCCTCCAGAACTGTGAGAAACAAATTTCTGCTGTTTGTAAGTCATCCAGACTATGGCATTTTGTTATAGTAGCCCAAACAATCTAAGACATATTTAAGCTTATAGTCTAATATGATGGAACTAATAGGAATGTCTTCATGCCCAGGTTCTGCTGTGCCTGTGTGGGGCAGAGACCATCATTAATCAGCGCTATCTGGACACAGACAAAATCATCTTTCAGGTTCCATCTCTTTACCTAGAAAAACAGCTCGTTCATGGGTTGGCCTTCCAAATTTGGGTTTCTGACTGGAGGACCCACCTCACAATCACACGATGTATGTAGGGAAGCTACAGATAACTTTACATATGTGGTCTTCTCTAATGATCATTTTGACATAACACACTAAGTCAAACATTCATATAAAAATACATAAATATCTAATGTTGTGGGAAAGGAACTTTTCTTTTGCTACAGAGCACTAGAGATGCCACCCAGGTTCATGTGAAAATTTTGTATTGGGGTCCTTAGTTGTTCATGTAAATGCAACTTCCAGGATTATTAGAGAAATTAAAAGTAAAATGAATAACAGTTGTTTGAGAAAGTTGGCAGTGAAAATTACAATATTTTTATTTTTAAAAATGAGAGAATTTTTACTTTCCTTCTCTATGTTTCATTTTAAAAGACTAAGTGTGGTGCTTTCACAATATCGGTCCACAGGAGATTTCTATTTTGTTTATTAACAGTTAACTACATTTTTAAAACTCTCACACTCTTTCACATTCACATTTCATAAATCCTAGAACCATGGACAGGAGTGATTGTCATTGTGGTGGAACAGGTGAAGCATAATGAGAGAGGAAAGAAACCAAGATCGGCTTGGTTTAACATATGAGCATGAAGTGTCTACTATGGCAAATATTTTTGCTTTTATTTATTATTGATTTATGGAGAAAGTGATTCATTCACACACTGATTTTTTAAATAATTTATTTCATTTAATATATTTACTGAGTTTGCCTACTATGCATGTTTTAGGGGCTGAGAACATAGATGTGGTTCTATTTAGAAAGCATATTAGTGTTTTTTCACACTTCATGTGTTCGAGAATCAGCTGGATATTTTGTTAAAGTTTGATTTTTTTTTCAACAGTGCAGATTCCCAGACCCATTACCAGGGTTGCTGATTTAGTTGGCTGAGTGATCCAAGAAGGTGCTCTTAGTATAGTCTCCCAACATGGTTCATAGGCAACTGGTTTTCTGAGCATCCTTTGAGAATACTGGCCTATGCATCAGAAGAATGGATTGTGACATTGTTTGTAATTGATCTTAGAGATCAATAAGCTTTGCTACAGAAAGATCACTAAGAATGCCAAGTCTGGAGCCAGATTTCTTCATTGCACAGCCCAGTTGGCTTAACACTCACAAGGTCTGGGAACTTGGGCAACTTAAGTGAACTTTCAGCCACATTTCCACCAACTTCAAAGTGGAAATAGTAATAACACCTTCATCATAGGGCTGTTTGATGATTAAAGGAGGCAAAGGATGCAACATGCTTAGATGATACATGTTATATTTTGAAGAAGCAGTAAAATTTGATTCTTTCCTTTATTTGGTTGAATTTTGAAAAAATCAAAATGCAAACATAGAGTTTGATCAGACTTGAATTTATTAGTGTATGACTTGTAATAGCAACAGTGTTATTGCATGGTACATTTATATAATTTAAAATATACAATTATACTGTGGTCCCATTCTAATATTCAGAGACCCCAAACCTATTGCATTTGCATTTGTTTCACAATTTTTATTTATAAATGTCAAAAACCATTGTTTTGGTTAGCTATCTTGTACTGTTTTGCTTTTAGCTCAGTGAGCCCCCCCCCCCCAAAAATTAACACATATAACATAAATTAAACATTTCTATCAATGATTTGAAAGTAGCTCTGTATTTTAAGATAATATTCCAACATGTTTCTTACTGATTTTTTGAAACAAAACTAGATCCTAAAATATATCTGATAATTATGTTCTTCATTATAGGTTAGTTGTATGAACTTAGTTTGTAAATGAGGAATGGATGTTGTACTAATAGAACTATATAAACATGATTTGCATCCTGACCTAAAGGTCGTACCTGAGAAAAGCTATTGCTCTTTTCGTTCCTTCACTGAGGAAAAGAAAGGGAGGAGGTCAATATTTATCAAATGAATTATGACCTTCTTTCAGGAGCTTTAGAAAATATAGTTTTATATGAAACAGAATTTTATATCAAATACATAATTTAGTAGTTTAGCAAAACAAACTTTCATTTAATCTTGTTGAATGCATCAAGTAATACTGTAAGATAGGGATGGTTAATGTATTTTATAGATGGGACGTAGCTCAGAGCTGGGGTTACTCACCAAAACCATGCATGCATGTGCCTTCTGACATCAGGACCACTAATTGTCCTATCAACAGTATCCTATCTCCTTGGGTAAATAAGAGTTAACACTCTTAAGTTCAGTTTTTGACATTACAACACTTGTGGACTATGTGACTTTGCTCGAATTAATGAACTTTAAAAAAATTTTATTGTTGGTCAAATTAATGAACTTTTATGTTCTTCAGTTTCTTCCTCTATAAGATGGGGATACTTATTGAACCTCCTTCTATAGGTGTGTGTGACTGTCAATGAATCAATTTATATAAACTGTTTAGAAGAGTCCCTATCAAATAATTAGCACCCTATACATACCACTTATTACTGTCATTTTCTTTTTGAAACCAAACTTTCAAAATTGTAAGTATCTTAGTGATAAAAAAAATTTGACCTTTTCACTGTAATTACTGAATGACTCTCAGTTCATTTTTACATAGGCTTCCATGTGAAATGCCTTCTCTCTGAAGTGACCCAAGAAACTCACCAATCTTTTTTATCAAAACAAATCCACCCCAAATGGAAGAATAGAAAATTACAAAAGAAAAAATATCATTTATATAAGATTAAGCTCAGTTTTTTTTTACTCTTTGTTTCCACCATTTGCATTTTGCTTAAATCTTTTATTTTTAATTTGTGCAAGCAATTGATTGAATGAAAATACTAAGGGAATAAACAGCAACAGAATGCAGCTCATTCAATACAAATTTTTGTATTCTTTTATATACAGTGCACATTAATTTCCAGGTTAATAAAAATAATCTTAGCTGAATATTTTTATTGTTTGTATGAATTATCATTTCAAATTAGATAGAATGCAAGTTCCATTATTGTACATGTTTCTCTAACATATATTCCATCTGGAGTTGCATAATGGAAAGGTCTATTTTCTTCTGAAACATTTCGGGCAGTTTGAAAGGCTCGATGACTCTTCATTGTGATTTAGTTTCACATGAATATTTCCAATGAGTCCTTAAAACTTAGAATCTCAGTGCATTTTTGTCTGCTTAAGAATTTTAAATCGTCTTACTTCATTCTGTGATTATGCCATCTCTTGACAATGGTTTGCTAAAAGGTTTTCAAAACTGAGTCCTGGGGGTAGAGACAGGTTTCAACTTTGAATGCTATTTTCTGATCAACTGGGGCTCCTTAATCCTCTTCCTTTACTCGACTGTGCTCTGGTAAATAGCTGTCAGCAAGGGAAGGAGTTCAATGCCTTTGGGCCATGACCCACTTAAACGCTCCTTCTGCTAGGGAAAAATCCAAGGCAGCCTTAAATGTCAGTATTCTCCCGGCACCCTCCGGTGCCAGCCTCGGGGGTTCAATTGCCATGTGTATGTATAAATTCCAGCCTTTTCAAATAAAATGCTGGTGTTATTACATCTGTTGAGTGAAGCAGAGGTAAATGCGAGCCTGGAATACAAAGATTTACTCCATGTATACCCTGTAAACAAAAACAAAGCCAGGGAAACATTCTAATATTTGGATTTAGATGAGAAATTCTGTAGTTATGCGTGATAGTCATGAAAAATCAGCTGATTATTTTTCTCCTACTCGTTTCAACATAATCCACGATTAATCACTGGCACAACATTACAATGCAATGTTCTATCAAGTGTAAGCAAGAGAATGACCTACTTTTGTGTTTTTAACATTGAATGTTTCTTTTTTCACTTCAGGTAGAGTAATTTTGCTAGGAATTTTATTATAATACAGTTCTTCAGTTTCCTGTGAGTTTGGGTCTAGGTAAAAGGCATGAAAAGGGTAATATGAAATAATGTGCCTAACACTACTATCAGATTACCAATAGTTATGGAGTTATTTTAGCCTCAAGCAGTTCACAAAAGCATGCAGTGAATAAAATGTCCTTTTTTTATTTTAGTGAATTGGTTATAGGCTTCTGTGCCACATCTCTTTTATTTGTCATAATATTTGGAAAACTGCAAATTTATACATTTTTAGAATGTAAAGCTCCCCAAAATGAAAGCCAATATGCTTCTTGGGAGGGATAAATCTTGGTTTTTCAATGTGCAACATTCAGGTCTTTGCGCTAGCTCGGGACGGCACTGTAGAAGAGTCATGGATGCTTCCCTGAACTCTGGTTTTCTTCCAACGATTTTTTTAAATTACAGGAGATAGAGCAGAGCTATGCATCTTTGAACAGCCAGCATGTTTTACTTGTTATTAAATTCACTTTTGCTCTCCTCTTCTACCCTGTTTTGTATACTTCCCTGGTAGAAAAGATTGAGATTTTATAGGCAGTTCAAGATGAAAGCAGAGTAACAGGCTGTAAATTTTGACTCAGGTGAGTTTAGAGCCAATCATTAATGTCAATCCAATGTCAATGTTCACACCCATGACATGCATAAGACAATTGTTCTCCTAGTTGTAATTTTATTCTCTCATTGTAATTTTTGCTTCCAACTGATGTCGTTCAATTAAGAAAAGATTTATGATTTTACTTAGCACTAAGAGCTAACCTTGAATTTCCTGGAAGTCAGTGCAGGGTCAAGTACCACATCCTACTTTGTGGCTCTGGGAGGGCTATCAGCTAGTAGTAGATAAGCTAATATTAATGTGATAGAACCTCCAAGTACATGGAGGTTGAATGAGTTAGCAACATAGTTAACCTTTACTCCGGACATTGAGATTCTCTGTGTCTACGTTTTTAAAAGCATGGTTAGGTGGAATTAGCATACACAGATACAAGGAGTAAAAATAACTTTGCAAGTTATTCACCACTTACAACTCAAAGTACATACAACACACACACAGATAAACATACACACAGACTGAATATAATGCTACATTAATATTCAATAATAATATTTGGTGTTGAGTGCCATTTATTTCATAGGAATATATAGATAAATGTAAACTAATTAGTGACAATTTCAATACAGAGTTGATACTATGAGCCAATAAAAAACATTTTCATTCTTCAGTTTATTGATATCTAGTTATCAAAGGTAGAGATGTGAGTACTGGAAACTTAATATTGGAGTATTTGAAGTCTTTTATTCTACGAAAATTAAGACAATATCATATAAGGAACTGAATTTGATTTTAAAAGCTACAAACATGATATTCACAATTATAATATAAACTCTAATTAAACTCATAATTGTTATACAAACTCTAATTAAAATTTAGGCATTCTGAAAATCATTTTTTAGAAAAAGTATCTAGATGTCAAATGCACCATTTTTTTCCCTTGTTAATGTGACAATTTTGTACCTTGTTGGAATCTTTCTTTCCATCAGAATTCCAAGTAATGGAAAAATTTCAATTAGGATAAAATATTTTCTATTGCCACACAAGGTTATTTTAGTATAAATATATGTAGCTCTTCTTCAGGGCACGTGGGAATGATTTTAATATTTGGATAAAGCTCTGTGATCATCAGTGGAATTATGTAATTGTATTCCTTTGTGAAAAGCTATTAGGTGGGTTCTAGATATTTCCTCATCAATATTTGAGTTACATGAGATACATATCTGCAGTTAGGAAATATCTGTGCTGGTGAAGTCATGACCTCTACTTGCTAGAATATCAGAACTTCAGTTTCCAAACTCCTACTAAGCTTCTCAGACCTTGGAATCCATTACTTTTCAGCATTCAGTCTTGAACATTTGCTCTTTGCAAGGGAAGTATCTGTTCACCCTTTAGCCCCGTGTTCAGGGAGAAGGACCTAGCTCATTCCTCAACAGGAGACTCTGGCTTTCTGTTAGATATCAGCAGTGAAAATCAGGGGGTTTGGGGGAAAGACATACAGTTATTGATTTCTAACAATATTTTAGAAAAGAAAGAATAACAAATAATTGTTGCTAATTTCAACAACTGAGAAGATAAAATTGAGTTCAAAAAGGAAAGAAGTGTAAAATGCCTGTTCTTGCATGATACTGAGTAACAATCTAGATACAATTTGATTTGCTTTCTTCAGAAGAATTATATTCTGGCTACTTGTAGATTACTAAAGTGAAAAAACCAATGCTTTTTGCAAATTATTTAAAGTAAATTCCTTGATTAAAATTGGATGAATATAATTAACATGGGAAGTAAATCTTTAATTAGAAAAGTCAAAAAAATATTTTTCTTCAAAGAAATGAAATTACTGCAATTACCCCTTGAACAGATAATACAGAATTATTTAGTAGATAATTTTAAAGAACCCACAAAGAGGGAATTTAACTAGTCAGTAAAATATGTCCAGGGTATTCTGAAATTAATTTTCCCCTCCAGGTGATTCCTTACAACTTCAGCATTTATCTTTTTAATGATTTTTATTTTTAGAAGGAGAGGGAGGGAGAGAACATCAGTGTGTGGTTGCCTCCCGTGTGCCCCCTACTGGGGACCTGGCCTGCAACCCAGGCATGTGCCCTGACTGGGAATCGAACCAGTGACCATTTTGGTTTGCAGGCTGACGCTCAATCCATTAAGCCACACCAGCCAGGGCTCAGCATTCTTTTCCAAGTCCTAAAATAGAATGACTGTCCAACATCACAGTTTCATTGAACAATTACTTAGGCAAGTTTGTTTTTATCTTAGAAATTATTAGTCGAATAGGTTCTTAAATTAACAATTAAAATAATGTTACTTAGAATTCACTTTTATTTAACATATATACACAAAAAGTCCACTTATTTTGGCAATCATGTTTCTCAGTGTCTCAGACATTTAAACTGAATGACTTCATGTTTTAGGAGGAATCTAGTAACAGAGCTGAAGGGGATATCTGGATTCCTAAATTCCGATATGTTACTCAAACTACTAAATTAAGGTATTATTTTAAAAAAGAGTATGCAGAAATAGTACAAATGCTTAGCAAAATTCTTAAGAAAGAGTTTATTAGGATTTTTAATTAGAGCTGAATGTTGTCTATAAATTTAAAGCATAAATAATTTAATATGCAAATAATGCTACTATTAATTATAAGAGTAATCAGTTTGCACTTGGAATAAACATAGTATCCTGGATACACATACATAAAAATTAACAGAGATTTTTCCAGATATTTATATTTTTCTTTTAAAAAATAATGCAATTATCTTAACAGATAAGTAATACTTTTTAATGTAAGACATACTGTTCCACATGATAAGATATGTAAATAGCCTGAACCATGCCATCAACATCTAAATTTAAATTTTTTATACTGTAGCCCACCACATTTTAGGCAATATAGTATTGTGATTAAGAAGGGGGTTTGAAGAATCAGATGGACTTGTACTTGAATTTGTTTTGTCTCCCTTACTGTGTGACCTTTAATAAAGTTCTTGACCCATCTAAGGCTCAGTTTTCTCTCTGTGAAATACAGAGAGAGATTGTAACTACTTTAGAGAATTGTTGAAAGAATTGAGAAAATTGCATGTAACTTGCTGAGCATAGTGTTTTTATACCAAGTGTTTCAACCTATGTGGTCTGTTATTATAATAATTTTTCATATAGGGTTACACACAAAGAAGGGAAGTGAGCGTGCAGATGGAACCATATTTGAGACTTTTCTGTTTAATTAGGCCAGAAAGAATACTGGAGACACATGTTTCTCCGTTACCCGAACTCACTTGGGAGAAATAAAGTCCTTTCCCAGAGCACGTAGGCGTAAGCAACTTCTAATGCCTCCTCTTCTTTGGAAGGGTGCTGATATACGGTTATCATTAAGAGCCGTAGGTGGTATAGCTCTACACTGGAAATTACTCAACGTTCTCCAAGTCATTATCTTGCCCTAGAGATTTAGGGATACAAATAATGTTTACCATTGTTTTATTTGTGAAAGTAACAATCGTATAATAGTCATTAATAATGTAAGTGAATTTAAAACCCTGGAGTACATGACTTGTTTCAGCAAGGAATAAAATATTTGGGCTAATAAGAAATCTGCTCTCACATTTGATGAGAAGGCCTTGATTGCAAACAGGCAATAAGATTAAGCCTTTTACTTTTTGGGGAGATAGATCATTAAGGAGAAGGTGACAGTTTTTAATGGCAGTGGGTTAAAACCACTAAAAGATGATTGAATTTTTATCAATGAATGGGCCATAATTGATATAACCTATTCATTTGTTTAATATTTTGTGGACTGCGTACTTGGATCAACTTTGAACACCTAACTTCCTTTGGGCATCCAGAAATTATTAAGCTTGATTCTAGAGAAGTGATCACCATTTTCTTACACTGTTAATGGCAGCCTTTCTTAAGAAGGACCTTATCCACACTGGGAGAGAATTCTGCATTGCAGCTGAGGCCTGGGGTTTGATGAATGTATAGTTGGTGCTGCTACTCCCTTCTTTTTTTATTAATGAGAAACAGGTCTGTTTTTTAAATAGGTTTGCATTAAAGTAGTTCAGTTGAAAATGACAGGATAAGGAAAATTGAGATTAAGTTATTTCCCAACTTTTATCTTGTCATTTAACTAACTCAGATCTATCTGGAAATGACTGTTGAAATCTCATGCATGAAAAGAAAAAAAAATAGGGAGTTAGAGTGCTTAGGCAGTCTCTGGAAAATTAGAGTACTCCTTTGGGAAAGGAATGACAAAGTTTAGCGTTGGAATCTACGTTTAGGGTGGGGAGTTACAGTCATTTGACTCCGTAACGCACACTGTGTCAGAGCTTGTTACACCTTTGACATTTCAAGGTGAAACTCTCAAAGTGGTTCTTAAATAGATCAAATTAAGTAAACGTTGTTGGATATCTTTTAATCAAAGTCAGGGTAGAGCTCAGAGGAATTGGGGCTGTTTTTGCAAAATAGTTGGACAAAATATCTACATTCAGGAAATTTCTGACATGAAGCAGCAGTAGCTAAACTCATGAGAAGTGAACCTGTCTCTAACAGGAAGCCTCAGAATTCACACCTCACTACAAGATCTTTGCATTTCATAGCCAATGCAGGCATTAAGGGTGACCTCAGAATGTCATTACTGTAATCCTTGTAAAAGTAACTCAATCCAACCAGATTTATGGCTTTTTCTCCTAAATCAAACTCGTGGTTGGCTGAGGAATGAATGCAGGTTGATACAGGTGACCACAATATCATGAATAGGGTTTTTCTTGATCATGCGAGCTTTGTGCAGTGGGAAATAAATAAAGATTATACCATTTACAATTTTACAAAATCAAATTCATCATGCATTCTTTTGTCATATTTCTTTGTCTAACCCAGGAAGTGAATATGTTGTTTGTTTTCTTTTACTACTTTTCAAGTTTTCCACTTATCTTTACGTTAATGATATATTTTTTATTATTTTCTAATGTGTGTATGGTGTGAGGTATATAGTATACATGAAGTTAGGGTCACTTTTTTCTTTATGGAAATCCATTTATTCAAGTATGAATTGTTGAAATAAATTTTTTCTAATAAATGATACATTTTCAAAGATCAATTGACTTATAAGTATACACCTATTTCTGGACTCTCTAGTATGTTCTAGGTACCTATATGTCTATCCTTATGCTAATCTCTCATTTTGTAATTACTACAAGTTTAAAGCAAGTATATATGTGAAATAGTAGAAATCCTGCAAATGTGTTGTTCTGTTTTCAATATTTTTGTCTTTTCAATTTCTATGTAAATTTAAAAATCAGATTGCCAATATTTATTTTGAAAAAAGCATGTATAATTTTGATAAGGATAATTTTGAATATATCGATCAGAAAGGAATTATCATAAAATTATTGATTTTTCTAATCTATGAACATGATATTGGTTCATTTACTTAAGTTGTCATAAATTAGCTCAAAGATGTTTTATATTTTTTGTGTAAGGGTCCTACCCTAGGTAGTTAAATTGATTTCTAATGATTTTGTTTGATGCTATTATATGTGGATTTTCAAAATTTCCATAATTTATTGATAAAATATAGGAATGCAATTGATTTTTATCTTTTGACATTTTATTCTGTGATTTAAAGAATCACTTGGTACTGCTCTATTTTCTTGATAGATTTTTTTTTAATGTAAACAATCATGTTGTCTAGGATAGAGCCAGTTTTACTATTTTCTGATATTTATTTTTCTTTTTCTTGCATCATTGCATAGGAAGGTATCTTCAAAATAATATTGAAGAAAAATTGTCAGAGAAGATATTTTTGCTCTGTTCTCAATCATAATGAGACTCAGTCCAAAATTTTCCTATAAAATATGGTATTCACATTTTTTTATAGATGTCATGTATCAAATTCAGTTAAGAATTTTTATCATGTTGATTTTGTCACTTTTTCACCTTCAATTATTAAAATATATATTTTTTCTTTTTCATTCTGTTTAGAGGTCAAATTCAATGGTTTTCAAAAATAAGCTCCTGTAGTAGCATTTATCACAATTTACTTAAATTATTCGGCTGTTTATTTACACTGTATATTACTCAGTGTTCTCTGCAATAGAACCAATAGAATGTATGCTATGCTAAAGAATTCACTCACACAGTTATAAAAGCTGGCAAGTTAAAAATCTACAGGGTGGGCCACTAGGTTGAAAACTGCAAAAGGGAGCCAATGTTGCAGTTAAATTTGAAAGCTATGTGTTGCAGAGTCCCTCTTGTTCAAGAGAGGTTACGTTTTTGTTTTATTCAATTGAATGAATGAGGCCCACTCACATTGTAGAGGGCAATTTGCTCTGCTCAAAGTCTACTGATTTAAGTGTTAATCTCATCCCAAACCACCCTCAGAGAAATACCCAGATAATGTTTGACGGCATATCTGTGCACTGTGGCCCAGCTAGAGTGATACACGGGATTAAGCTACATGCACTGCTATTGCTGTTTTATTCACTGGATTTTATGCTCATCAAGAATATTAATTTAGGATGCACCTACCCCCAGTTATAAAAACAGGCACAAGATATGTAGTACAGCATAAGGAATAGAGTCAATAATATTACAATACCTGTCTGGTGCTGGATGAGAACTAGACTTATTGGAGTGATCACTTTGTAAGTTATAAAAATGTCTAGTCACTATGTTGTACTCCAATATGATGCTATATGTCATCTGTAATTAAAAAATAAAAATTAAAAAGAATATTAATATACCTTACTCATATCATTAATAATAGTGAGAATATTAGAAACAATTAAAATCTCTATCCAATCCTTTTTCTCCAGGGTAGAAAAATGAGCAGTTCATTAATGCAATTTACATTCTCAGAAATCATACATATTTTCTGTTTTAAGTAAAACTTTGTGAAATAGGTTGAGAAATAAAATTTGTCTCATAGTTTTTACTTTGTTCGCAATAATGTTTCATTCAGGCATTTCTCCCCTCTTTTTAATTATTTACTATATAATTTTGGTAATAAGTGAATTTATTTTCAGTACCCTTTTAAAGTTACCAATTAACTTTGGATATTGGGCTTGTGTGGAATTCACTTCCATGTGTTATAAAACAAGTACAGTTTTTCTTTCTGAAAAGAGGAATTTCTATCCATGTCTTTGTTTATTATTATAACTTACAAATTGTTTTATAAATCCCCTATGGAAAACTGCCTTAATTAGTATAATTTTTAAAAAATTATATTTTTTTCACCTAATGTGAATCATTATGTTATTCTTTTTTTGCTGATAATTCCGATATAAATTTAATTTATGCATTCTAATGCAATTGTAAGCATTCAAATGATAGGGAAACTCACAACTAAGATAATTGCACAGCATGGATAACACAAAGAAAATACATTTCCATTCTTTAAAGAGACAAATTGCTATCACTCAAGGTCACAGAATGCTGCAATATAGATAGTTGGGCTTTTAAGAAAAGAAATCTTAGAACAAGATTAAAACTGGCATTAAAGTGTTATTAATGATTATGTAGAACAGCAATACACAAATGACACTATGGTAAATTATAATAAATTACAATAGTTTGCTTCTATAAACCTTTACTACATGTGAGAGTGTGATATAGTCTAATAATTTATGCTTGGAATTGCTGTTTTTCCATAATATCTTTAATTCAGGTCTCTTACCTGAAGGGACTGTATTGTACCTAGAAATGTATCATTTAGAGAAGAAAGTCATTATCTATCACAATTAAGTAAATATTTTGTTTATAAAGGGTCATATATAAGGAAAGAATATCATAGTCTTTGAATTTTGTCTCATACATTATTAAAATACAGAAAAATAAACCTTTTGAAAGATTTAAGTAGAATCCATTAAAAAATTCCCCTTTTAAGAAGAGAATTTAAAGTTTGTCCAAGGAAAATAAAAATGAGAAGTGCAAGCAAGAAAGAGTTGATGTGTGAGATGATTTTCAGTTAAAAAAAAATTCTTGCCTAAATACCATAGTTTATACTCACTGAGAAAGTCTCTGATTAAAGAAAAACAAGGCCATGCTATCATGGAGTTACAATGTGGGAACAAAATGAATCTGTTTAGAGGTAAGCCTCATGAATCCAGTATTGAGGTGAAAGTACCACAATGCATGGTTCACCTTAAATTATTTTAATTCAAAATAATTAATGCATTTGGATCTTTAAAAGTATTTTTAAATTGGAAAATATTGAGAGGATGGACAAAAAGAGTAGAAAAAATAGTCCTTGAACCTGAGAAATACAAGTTTAATAAAGAAGGGCAAGCCCTGTGTGTAAAGAAAAAAGGTGTTCGACTAGAAGCCAGAGCCAGATGCTAAAGATTTATGTTGCCAAGTGACAATGTGATAAAGATATTATTTCATAATATTGCCCTGTGGACATCACCAATAAATGAAGTTAAGAGGACAACAGAGCAAAACAGAAGGAGGTTTATGGTTAAATAATCCAAGAAAAACTGAAAGTATTTCAAAATTCAAAATTTCTGTAATTTTAGTTTTTTTAAGACAGAAGAGGAGGAGAGACATGGGGAAGGGCTGGGAGGAGAGAGAGAGACATGATAGATAGATAGATAGATAGATAGATCGATCTGGCAAATTGACTAAATTTTAATGATACCACATTTACATAAAAATAACAAAATTATAGAACATATACTTGATTAATTCAAATAAGTTCTACCCATTTCTACAGTCAGAGCAACAAAACAAAAGGAGACTCAAAGAGAACGAAGATAGTATAAGAGAACTTCAGGAAAGCTTGAAATGTAACTGATTTGCATCATAGAAGGAGAAGAAGAGAAACAAGGGATAGTAAACCTGTTGGATAAAACAATGACAGAAAACTTCCCTAACTTGATGAAGGAAAAAGTCATGCAAGTTCAGGAAGCACAGAGGGCCCCAATCAAGATGAACCCAAAGAGGCCCACTCTAAGACACATCATAATTAAAATGACAAAATCTGAAGACGAAGAGAGAATCTTAAAGGTGCCAAGGAAGAAACAGCTAGTAATATACAAGGGAGCTCTGATTAGGTTGCCAGATGATTTCTCCACAGAAACACTATAAGCCAGAAGGGAATGGCATGAAACACCTAAGTAATAAAAAGCAAAAGGCACCAACCAACACAACTCTACCCAACAAGCCTCTCATTTCAAGTGAAGGACAAAATAAAGAGCTTCCCAAACATAAAAGGGCTAAAAGAATATATCTCCACCAAACCAGCATTGCAACAGGTGTTAAGGGGACTGTTGTAAGAAGATGAAGACGGAGAGAGACAGAAGAACACAGGCAGGAAGGGAAAAATGGCAATCAATAAATACCTATCAATAATAACTTTAAACATAAATAGATTAAATGCTCCAATCAAAAGACAGAATAGCTGAAATGGATAAGAAGACATGACTCATATATATACTGTCTACAAGAAACCCAACTCAGAACAAAAGATCTACACAAGCTGAAAATGAAGGGATGGAAAAAATTTATTCCAAGCAAATGAACATGAAAAAAAAAAAACACCTTCAGGTAGCAATACTTATATCAGACAAAATAGAATTTAAAACATAAGCAATAAAAACAAAGATGGTCACTACTAATACTTACGGGAATTGTCCTACAGGAGGATATAACCCTTGTAAATATATATTCATCCAACACAGGAACACCTAAATACATAAGGAAAACCTTGAAGGACTTTAAGAAGGAGATCAACAGCAATACAATCATCATAGGGAATTTCAACACCCCACTGTCAACAACAGATAGACTGTCCAAACAAAAAATCAACAAGGATATTGTGGCATGGAACTACACCCCAGATCAGATGAACTTAACTGATATTTACAGAGCATGTCATACTAAAGAAGTAAAATATGCATTGTTTCCAAATGCACATGGAACAGTTTCAAAGATAGACCCCATGATAGGACACAAAACAAACCTCAACAAATTCAAGAAAATTGAAATCATATCAAGCATCTTCTCAGATCACAATGGCTTGAAACTAGAAACGAACCTCAGGTCTAGCTAAAGAAGGTAGAAAAATCTATATAAACAACCTAAGCCTACATCTACAAGAACTGGAGAAACAACGACAAACAAAGCCCAGAGCAAGCAGAGGGAAGGAAATACTCAAGATCAGAGCAGAATTAAATGACATAGAGGCTAAAAAGATAATTCAAAGGATCAACATATCCAGGAGCTGATTCTTTGAAAAGATAAACAAAATAGACAAAATTGTAACCAGACTCTAAGGAACAAAATAGAGAGGACCCAAATAAATACAATCAGGAACAAAAGAGGGGACGTAGCAACCAATACCACAGAATGGATTACCACAAAAGGATTGTAAAAAATTACTGTGAACAATTACGTGCCAAGAAATTGGAAAACCTGGGTGAAATAAATAAATTTCGAGAAATATACAATCTTCCAAAACTGAATCAAGAAGAAGCAGAAAGCCTGAATAGAATGATAACAACTTGGAAATTGATGCAGTAATAAAAAAAGTCCCAGCACAAAAAAGTCCTGGACTGGATGGCTTCACAGGCAAATTTTACCAAACTTCCAAAGGACTAACTCCTATTTTTCTCAAACTATTCCAAAAATTTCAAAAAGAGGGAAGACTCCCAAATTCTTTTTATGAGGCCAGTGTTACCCTAATTCCAAAACCAGGTAAAGATACAACAAATAAAGAAAATTACAGGGTAATATCTCTAATGAACATAGATGCTAAAATCCTCAATAAGATATTGGAATTCAGGTCCAGTAATACATTAAAAAGATCATACACCCTGATCAAGTGGAATTTATCCTGGGGATGCAAAGATGGTACAATATTAGCAAATCGATAAATGTAATACACCACATAAACCAAATGAAGGACAAAAACCACATAATATGAATAGATGCTGAAAAGGCATGTGATAAAATCCAGCACACATTTACAATATAAACAATGAGCGAAGTGGGGACAGGGACAGCGCACCCCAACATAATAAAGGCCATGTATGAGTAACCTTCTGCCAACACCACGCTCAGTGGGCAACACTGAAAGCTCTTCCCTTAAGATCAGGAACAAGACAAGGGTGTCAGCTCTCACCACTCTTATTCAACCTAGTACTGGAAGTTCTAGCCACAATGATCGGACAAGAAAAAGAAATACAAAGCATCCAAATTGGGAAGAAGGAAGTAAAAATATCATTATTCACAGATGACATGAAAGTGTACACAGAAAACCCTATAGTCTCCACCAAAAATCTCCTCAACCTAATAAGTGAATCTGGCAAAGTAGTGGGATACGAAATCAATATTTAGAAATCAATGGTATTTCTGTACACCAACAATGAATGATGAGAAAGAGAAGCTAGGAAAAAATCCCATTTACTATAGCAAAAAGACAAATAAAGTACCTAGCAATAAACTTAACCAAGGAGGTTAGAGACCTGTACTTGGAAAACTATAGAACAATGAAGAAAAAAATTGAAGAAGATACAAATAAATGGAAGCATATACTCTGTCCATGGATTGGAAGAATTACCATGATTAAATGGCCCATACTACCAAAAGCAATCTATAGATTCAACACAATCCCTGTAAAAATACCAATGGCATATTGCACGGATATAGAACAAATACTCCAAAAATTTACATGGAACAAAAAGACCCCGAATAGCCTCAGCAATCTTGAGAAAGAATAGGGTTGGAGGGATCAAAATACCTGATATCAAACTACACTACAAAAGTCCACTGTAATCAAAACAGCCTGGCACTGGCATAAGAAAAGACACATAGATCAATGGAACAGAATAGAGAACCCAGAAATAAACTCATGCCTCCATGGTCCATTAATATTCGACAAAGAGGGCATGAGCATATAATGGAGAAAAAAGGAACTTTTTTCTTCAACAGATGCTGTTGGGAGAACTGAACAGGTACATGTAAAAAATGAAACTCAGCCATCGATTTACACCATACACCTGAATAAACTCAAAATGGATAAAAGACTTAAATATAAGTTGTGATACTACAATAGTCCTATTGCAAAACATAGGCACTAAAATTTCAGATATCCCATGTAGCAATACTTTTGCCAGTGTATCTCCTGGGGCAAGGGAAATAAAGAAACAAATAAACAAATGGAACTACATCAATTTAAAAAGATTGTGCAAGGCAAAAGAAACCATCATCTAAATGAAAAGGTAACTGACCATATGGGAGAACATATTCGCCAATGATACAACGAACAAGTGTTTAATCTCCAAAATATATAAAGAACTCATAGGACTCAAAACCAGGAAGACAAACAATCCAATTAAAAAATAGGCAAAGGACCTGAATAGACACTTTTCCAAGGAGGACAGACAGAGAGCTCACAGACATATGAAAAAAATGTTCAATATCACTAGCCATCAGAAAGATGCACATTGAAACCACAATGAGATAAAAACTCACACCTGTCAGAATAGCCATCATTAACAAACCAACAAAGAACAAGTGCTGGCAATGAGGTGGAGAAAAGGGAACCTTAGTTCACTATTGGTAGGAGTGCAGACTGGTGCAGCTGCTGTGAAACAGTCTATGGGATTTCCTGAAAAAATGAAAAATGGAACTGCCTTTTGACCCAGCAATTCCACTGCTGGGAATATACCCTAAGAATCTTGAAACAGAATTCAAAAGAACTTACGCACCCCTATATTCATAGCAGCACTATTTACAATAACCAAGTGCTTCAAACAGCCTCAGTGCCCATCACTAGATGAGCGGATCAGTAACTGTGGTGCTTGTACACAATGGAATACTATGCAGCAGAAAGAAAGGAACTCCCACCCTTTGTGACAGCATGGATGGAACTGGAGAGTATTATGCTAAGTGAAATAAGCCAGGCAGTAAAAGACAAATACCATATGATCCCACTTGGACGAAGAGTTTAATGAACAAAATAAACTAACAAGCAAGATAGAACCTGAGACATAGAAACATGGAACAGACTGACAGTGGTCAGCATGGGGAGGGGTATAATGGTAGAAAGAAGGGGAACGGATTAGTCAAAGAACATATATGAATGACCCACGGACATGGACAACGGTGTGGAGATTGACTGTGGGAGCAGGGAGGGGGTTGGGCTGGGTAGAGGAGGGCAAAGGGGGAAGAATCAGAACAACTGTACCAGAACAATAAAAAAATTCTACCCATTTCTATCTTAAGAGTGGTTCCAACACTGAATTGAGATTTTATTTTCATATTTAGCTCTTTAGAGATTTAGAAAAATGGATAATTGGTGTTCTCTATTCCAACTCATTTGTTTAT
Source organism: Mormoops blainvillei (assembly GCA_004026545.1). NCBI lineage: Eukaryota > Metazoa > Chordata > Mammalia > Chiroptera > Mormoopidae > Mormoops > Mormoops blainvillei. The sequence goes on from PVJD01001814.1 coordinate 88,455, forward strand.
AGACAAGGAACCAAGAGGTTCCCTTCTGAAGGGAAGAAGAATATGCCATCCTGAAATATGCCACTTTGGCATTTTGATTATTTTGAATTAAAATTACTTAAGAAACAGCCAGTGCAAGAAGGACACATGGGCCTTCCTTTGTTGCTACTGAAAGCAAGGAATAGATTTCTCATGTGAAAGTACCCACCTTTTATACCAGGAGGATAAAAGGCATCCTTATTGCTAGAGATGGGGAATTCAAAGCTGAAAAGACTGTGTAAAGGAAACCTTGTTACTTCATGAATTTGCTACCCCAAACCCAAACCCCTTTGCCTTCCAGTTCTTCAGAAAGTCATTGCTTCTTTGTCCCAAAGGTGCAAAAGCTTCTTGCTTTGGTCCCTTCCTGGAGTGTCATATCTGTGGGGCTTCCATGCATATGAAATTATTTTTTTTCTCCTATTGATTTGTCATATAATTAGACCAACCAAAGAACCTAGAAGTACAGAGGGGAAGTTTCCTCTCCAGCATTTCAGGGGCTGGTTTAGCCTCTGTGCACTAGCTTTTTCCCTCTGTGCTCCTACTAGGGGCTCGAACTTACTGGTAAAAGAAACAATTGCTTTATCTATTCTGTCCTCCAAGAGCACATGACTCTTTTGAACAATGCTGGAATGAACATTGCAGTGCAGGTGTCTCCTTGGGATACTGATTTCGTTTCTTTTGGATATCTATCCAGAAGGGAGATTCTGGAGTCACACAATATTTCTATTTTTAATTTCTTGAGGAATTCCCATACTGTTTTCCAGATGGCTACACCAATTTACCTTCCCTTTTCTTCACACCTTTGCCAACACTTTGGATCTCTTTCCTTCTTGGGTGTAGTCATCCTAACAGGTGTGTAGGGACATTTCATCGTGGCTTTGATATGCATATCAGTGATGATGAGTGACATTGGACACCTTTCCATTCCTGTTGGCCATTTTGTGGCCATTGTGTGTATACACACACACAGAGTATTAAACATAGAAAAAGAAGGAGGTCCTGCTATTTACAAAAACATATGTGAGCATGGAGGACGTTGTTGTATGTGAAATAAGCTAGACAAAAAAAGGTAAACGCTGTGTGACCTCACTTACACATGTTGAAGGAGAGATTGTTTCATGACGCGACTGCTGTCTGGCCGGTGAACTGGACCCAAGCCATATTGCTTCCCACGAACACCTACTTAGAAACTGTCTGATCATAACTGATGTTCATTTTAACATTAATAGGCATCCCTTCCAGACCTCCCACAATGTGCTTGTCCCTGGAACAGGCCATGTCTTGACCTGGTCAAGCATGTAGTTTCCAGTAGTTGGTAGGATTCACATGCAAGTGCCCATTGCTATCCCCTTTTGCTCTATACAATTCTTGGGTGCCTGTCAGACAACATGGGAATCCATGTGGTCTCTCAGCCACCCAAGATGTGCCTTGAATGTAAGTTTCCTTTGATAAACTCTATGAATTTCCAGACTAGACTAGCCAGCCTCTTTCTTCAGTCTTTCCCTGTCCTCCACTTATGGAGATAGGTTTTCAGTTCTAGAACCCTTCCCTGTGTCTGTGTGTTTTAGAGCGTATGGAATGTAAAAATGTTGAACTCAGAACCAGAGATCAGAATGGTGGTCTCCAGAGGCTGGGGAGGGGGTGATGAAAATTAGAATATGTTACTCAAAGCATAGACCTTTCAGTCATAGAATGAATTAGTTCTGGAGACATAACATACTGCATAGTGATCGTAGTTAATAATACTGTATTGTATACTTAACATTTGCTGAGAGTAGATCTCAGTTATTCTAACCTCATCTACACAGAAAAAGTTAATTATGGGAGGTAATGGATGTGTTAACTTAATAGTAAATGTCTAGTAAATCATGCTGCTTGAAAAAAACTGAAAATCATGTAATACAACCTAAATACATACAATTTTTATTTGTCAGTTATACCTCAATAGAGCTGGAAAAATAAACAATTTATTTTCATCAAGCATATGTGTCAGCTTACTCAGGTTGATGTAGAGTTCATATACAATTGCTGGTTACTGAAGGAGGTATTTCTCTCTTCATTCATTGGTTGCAATGCCTGTTACTGGTTTAGCCTTTCCAAACTTCTTTGGAACCTAAACTTTTTCTTGCGTAATGCAGAATAAAGCAGATCAGAGAAACATCTAGACTTTCTAACATAAAGGCTTTTCCTATTTACCTCCTTCGCCCATTATTTCTAAGAGCTTTCCGATTATATACATTCATAAGTCAAAGCCTGAGAAATACAAAAACAGTTTCAAAAGAGGACAATTGTTTCTTTTACCCTCACTTAGTGCTTTGCTTTATTTCATTGAACAATAGATGAGTAACTATACTTTGTATGTGTACTTAGTCCTCTGTTTTTTAATTTACCCTCTGTGAGACTTCAAGGTTGTACCATAAGTAATTCTAGCTTTCAACAGGGCAAGCTATGCCTGTTAGGTTTCAATAAATATAAGTTCTGGTAATCGCTTTCCATTTGGAAAAGCAAAACAAAACATGGAGCATTCAGGTAAGGTTTTAAGCTATGACTTCCTTTGAATGAAAGAGAAATCATTCTGCTGCTAATAAGATTTGCATGTATATAAAGTAGAAAGTCACATGGTTTCACATAAATGCCAGAGGAAAAAGCAATTGCTGCTGGCTGTCGAAAGCCTTGTTTCTTGTGTCCGCCTGGCTAACAGACCTGGTCCTCACTACAGCCACGCTTCCCACAGCTTCCCTTTTATTTATCTCTCTCTCTTTATTTATTTAATTAATTTTTTCCAGTATAGGTTTTTATTTTTTATTTTTTATTGCGTTTATTGGGATGACATTGGTTAACAGAGCCATACTGGTTTCAACTCAACAAAACATCATCTGTACCCTGCATCGCGCATCCATTGTCCAAAGTAAAGCCCCCATTCTGTCCCCATTTATCCCCCACCTTTACCTGCCTCCACCTGCCCCCCATCCCTTTTCCCTCTAGCTGACACCATACTGTTGTCTGTGTCTATGTGTTTTATATCTATATACACATATGTATACACACACATATCTCTTGTATATACATATATATGTTTGATACACACACACACACATATCTCTTGTATGTATATACATATGTGTGTGAGAGAGATATATATGTTTTGCTTAATCCATTTACCCTTTTTTCACCCAGACCCTCATCTTCCCTTCCCTCTAACAGTTGCCAATCTGTTCTACGTATCTATGCTTCTCTTTCTATGTTGTTTATTAAGTTACTTTGTTAATTAGGTTCCACATATAAGTGTGACAGAATGGATGGACCTGGGGAATATTATGAGAAGTGAAATAGGTCATTCAGAGAAGGCATGTACCTTATGTGCTTCCCTTTATTTTTTTACTGTAGTTTGGATGCAAACAGAAGGCATGGATGATTACAGAATTCCTTTGGATGTAAATGAATGTTTATAATAAAAGAAGGAGGTCACTTCCTTCTTAAGCGTTTGAATGATTAAATTTAGTCCTCAGATTTTTGGAGGTTGTGGTTTATACTTTCAATTTTAAATTTAACTATACAATTATACCTTAAATTCTGGAACTTCCTTGGAATTTAGTTTGTCATCCTTGATCTACAGGTAGCATTTTATCATAAAAGAAGAATCATTTGAATAAATTATTAGCATTTATTATTTGTTAGGAGGTAAAACATTAAATTTATATTTAGCTCTTAAAAATTGTTAAAATTTTAGAACCTGTGTAGTAATTCCACCCGGAATTATGTTTTCTTGCTTCTCATATAAACTATGAGTATAATTATTTTTTACAATAGTTAAAATCTTGATTAAAGACAGGAAGGAAGTATTTAGTGCAAAAGTCACATATTATAATAGATTTTGCTAGGGACTAAATGTTATTAATGGGCAAAATTAATTTGGAGAGTCTCCTATAAACTCTGTTCTATAATCCTATTGGAAAGACACAAATATGCTGTAAAATTTTAAGTAATTAGTTTCATTTCTGTTAGTCATGAGACTATCTCAGACTCAGTGCTTATACTATCTCTACAAATGCAGCACAGTCCTGTATTTTTATTAAAGTTAAAGGTAACTTTATTTTTCCATGTTACAAATAAGTAAAATAATTCTGAATTTTCTCAAGTGACCTGAAAGCTCAAACAGAAATAGAATTATTGTTAGATTTTAGTAAATTTGATAATTGTCCTACTATATTTTATTGTGTTATTTGCTTGGGTCTAAAATAAAGAATGGTAGCTGAGTGTTTCAGCACATTTTCAGGCTAACAAATCTACTAAAGTCATAGCTAAACTCTCTGGAGCAAGTGAGGGTTACTTGGGGAGTGTCCTGCATCCTCCCCCACAGAAAGTGATAGGTTCTTAAGCAACCGTATTAAGTGATCTCCACTTCTCTATTTCCCTTCAGCTTTTCTTTAGGATTTCGAGTCATCCTTAACTCTTCTTTTCTTACAATTCCAGATCATACATATGATTCATAGGATGCTGTTTTAGGAGCTTCTTGTTCTTGTACAATTTTAAGAAGAAAATGACTAAAAACTACACATTTCAATATTCTCATGTGGTGTTTCTTGGACTAAACAACACTTTCTGTGATACCCTGGGAGGTGATCAATGTGTATAAAACAAGTAGTAAACGGACAGCTTAAAAGTGTTTAAATTATTTATAATGCACATTTATATTGACAAGGCCCACGGACTCTACCTACGTCTTATTTGAAAGTTGCATGACTTCTTTACTTACCTTTTTTAAAAATGCAGCTTCCTATATGTAGTGATGAAACTTTATTGGCATTAGGAAGGAAGAGAGAAAAGGGAATATACAAGAACAGGCAGTACAGGGGGTAATTTATATTATCCCAAATAGCCAACATTTCAAAAAATTAAGCCAAAGAAGCTCAAAATACTGTACAAAAAATTGAAATGCATATATATATATAATAGATATTTTAGTGCTGAGTACCTAAAGGATGATTTTCCAGGAAACCAATCTTTGTATCTGTAAAAAGATGAGTGAAAAGTGAAAAGGTCTATAAAAATTAGGATCATTTTTTAAAGACTTCCTAAGTCGTTCTTGCCCATGGATGATAGATATATGAAAAAAGGAGCCTGAACCCCGCGTTCTACAGGGCAACAAACTGCAGAGTGAACAAGCAGAGATGGAACTCATTTTTCTTGCTGTCAAGGGCATAAATGCTGGGTTTCAATAGTCTGAAGTTCAACAGAACTGCATCAAGTTTGCAAGTTATTTCCTAAAACAATTCAGGCTGTTTTTGACACAAACAAAGCAATGTAGTATTCTGTTTGCAGGTTTCTAATCAGGTCTTTGGATGCAAATACCTTTTGTTTTCTTTCTACAGTATCTATGTTGCTATTAGATAAGATAAATTGTTCCTCTACTTAGTTACCCCTCTAAGTGGTTATTTTAGCTACTGTGTTTTTTAACGTCTTGAGCAAGCAAATAAAGGTAAATGGTCTAAATCTATCTCTGTAATTCCTGTAGTGACTTCAGTTTTCTCAGGCTTCAGGTTTTGAAAGGAAAACAGCATAATGTGAAGTTTTTCATGTTTCTTAAGGGTCAAGTAATGTTTGCTTAAGCTAGCAAACATATAGTGCAGAAATAAGCATATACCAACAAATAAGCATATGGCATAGATACAGTATTTTAAACATGCCTTACAAGTAATACATATATTTGAAAACAATGATAATATTTATTGAGATTTTTGCAACCAAACCTAGTCACTCAAATGGCAAAATCACTTGGAGTGTGAAAAGTCTTCATGTTCGTATGCCAGGGTTATCAATCAAGGCAAGTTGTCTGCTTTAGTAGATCTTTGCTGTATTTCTCCCAACTAAGCAAAAGCCAAGAAGGGTTTTCCAACCTGGCCATATGTTTTAAAAAAGAGAGAGGAGAATGAAATACATTCAGTAACGCAAGGATGGGGTGGTCAACAGGTTAACGCAATTACTGTGGTCCTCCTATGGAGTCAGAGTAAAGAGCAAGACAATATGGATAGTGTCCTGTTGTGTATCAGTGGGATGAAACCAGCTGATAGAATGGGAAGTAAAATGAAAATCCCAGGGAAAAACAACATAATCTTTCCTTCTCTCTTTCTCTTTCCTTCCTTCCTTCCTTCCTTCCTTCCTTCCTTCCTTCCTTCCTTCCTTCCTTCCTTCCTTCCTTCCTCCTTTCTTCCTTTCTTCCTTTCTTCCTTCCTTTTTCTTTTTTTAAGATGAGATTGCTTCAGTCAGAAGTTGCTTTGGCAGTAGATATCGTTCAGAAGAGAAATACAAAATCAATAGGGAAAGTTTAAATTGTCTAAACACTGACACATAAGTGTTGTACGAGTAACGCCCCTTTACGAGCGATTACCTATAATTGTATTTTTGTGGTACCAAACAAATATTTTCTCTCAATGAGAAAAGAGGCTGGTAGCTCAGTTAATTAGAGCATGGTCCACATATGCCTAGGCTGCAGGTTCAAGCCCTGGTCAGGGCACATACAAGAATCAACCAGTGAATGCACGAATAAGTGGAACAACAAATTTCTCTCTCTCTCTCTCTCTCTCTCTCTCTCTCTTACCTCTCTCTTTCTAAACTTAATTCTAAAAAAGATAGGCTGGAGGTGGAAATAATGAAAAAACCTCTTAGTTTATCTATCATATCTTAATAGAAACTAGACTGAAATTAAATAAATGGATTATGTTGCAGAGATGAATTTTTTAAAGTATGTGGTAGTCAACTCAGGTAGTCAAGTATTTTAGTAATATTTCTAATACAGAACACAAGGTAATGGGAAAAATTTAAAGACAAAAGTGTGATACATATGCAAACATTTAATAGGCTCAGTTTGCATTAGCTGCATGATTTTTAAGTAACGTATCTCAAAATAATTTTACAGAACACCACAGTAAATAAAGTATTGGATAAGCATAAATAAATGCCATCAGCACAAAGAATATAAGAAATGAAACCAATAATAAGGCAGTTTATGACAGGAATTAAGTATTCAGAAGAGGAAGCATGCCCAGAGATGCAATAAGAATAATACACAAAATGTCAAGTACAGTAACTCCATGGGAAAAGGAAAAGGAATTGAATAAATGTTAAGATCAAGAAATATAGAAATGTGTGAGACGGGAGCAATAAGAAAAACTACTGTATAATGACAGACCAGTGATTTTCGACCTTTTTCACCTCATGGCACACATAAACTAATTACTAAAAATCTGTGGTACACCAAAAATGTGTTATAGTTCTTACTAACTTGATGAAAAAAGTAGTTATAATTTTGATTAATTCACAATGGATGGCATGGTTGTGTTGGCTGTTGTCATTTCTTATTCGACAATCTAAGGAAAAAGAGGTCAGTGCCCCTGACTAAATAGTTACGTATTACATGTTTCAAAAGCCCTTGCGGCTCACAGGTTGAAATCAATGACCTCACTGAAAGTGTGAATTCCAAATAGTTATTTAGATATGGAAGTACAATAATAACATATAAGATTGATAAAACTCACTTAATAAAGCATGTGGTTACAGTGATAAGTTTATGAGATGGATGCTGTTCTTTATACCCAAGTAAAATTCTATCACAGTTATTTCCAAAGGCTAAATAAGGAGTTTGTTCAGGCTGCAGTCCTAACCTGACTCCGGAAGTCCCAAGGGAGAAAGGTAATAAATGACTTAAATGGAGTAATAAAGTGCTCTTATCTAAAGCTGAGATTCTGTTGCAGCGTAAAAATCAGAAGCTCGTTAAGCAGGGGAGGATTTATCAAAGTACTAGGTTCCCTTTGCCTATGAGTAACTATCTGTATTAAAAACGAGAGGAGTCATTGACCAAGGGAAAAAGAAGCATGATTTCTTTTAAAATTCAGCTCACTGTTTAATAGAGTGTTATTTTATAATATGTGCATTTTGTGATTATGACCCTTAACTTTGTCCTCCCATTTATTGATGAAGTCTGAATGCTGCCTCCATAACCATGAGCAAAGCCAGTCATTTGTATTTATTATCATCAGGAAAAGCTTGCTAGCCAGATCAAAAGAGGACCCTATGATTATGTGAAAGAGCAAGCAATTGGCCTGACTTTGTCTTTGTAACAATGATCCTGTATTCTTTTCATTACCTTTCTTTTTACTGCATTTGTTATAAATGTGTATTGGGTTTCTGTGTGTGTATATATGTTTAATTCTGCTCCAGGTTATCTGTTCTTCACATAAATATTTTTAATAAATTGACTTTTATCTAGAAAGGATTCTTATAGCAACTCCTGGGAACCAGACAATGACTCTTTCTTATAAAGAAAATAAAATGAGTTATACAACTGATCATACCTAAGATAATCCATGTTAAGAATATTCATTTCTAATTTTTCTTTCAAAAGAGCATTTCTTAAAGTCCACTGTAGCCCTTTTTATAATATGAAATATATAATATGAAGTGTCATGTGTATCCATTTATCCAGGTAATATATCCCCATATATCCATGTATCTCTATGTCATACATATGCCACCTATATGTCTATCATCTTTCCATGTATTCATATGTTCACAGAGATACATGGATATGTAGGTAGGCAGGTATACATATAAATAAAGGTGTATCTATTATTATGTCTATTTATGGATATGATGTGCGATATGTGAACTAGCCATCACGATCATGATGTGCAAAAAGAATTTTGCAAAGAAGCTAAGAAAATCTGGATCAGCTAACACTAGGAAGGTCAGGAAGGAGGAAAGTTCAAGGGATACCAAAAACAAGTTTCCATGAACACTTCATTGTGTCAACAAAAGATGTGGTTAGGTTTTAGTGCTTTCAGGATAAATGGTTCTCCATTCCAGTTTTCTACTTTATGGGAGATGGAGTCGGATTAGCTTAATCTGACTCAGGCTACACAACTGTACCTTAATCTGTTGTGGCAGGGGAGCAAAATAAATGCAGCTCTGATGTAGGCAACGGAACTCAGTCTTAGAGATCTGGAATCACAAGGAATTTAGCGGCCTCCCTGAGATACCTCCTTCCTTGCATAAGATGGAACCACATAGCCACCTGGCCCAAGAAGGTGTGAGACTGTGGCATAGGGTGTCTCCATGTGAGTATCCCCTCTCATACTGACCCTTAGAATTATAATACTATCTCTAACTTAAATATTTTGCTTTGTTTTCCAGTAGAGGTTGTACATTATCATGGCCTCATGTAATAATCCAATAGAAAGATTAATCAATTTTTATTTCATTCAGTCATGCCAACTCTGAATTATTATTTCTAGTCAGGCAAATCTTAAAATCTTCCAGAATTGAAGTAAAGATTTAGGTTAAAAAAAAAAATCTCTCTCCAGACTGTGCTGTTGTAAAGCAAAAAAGAACTAAGAACAGTGAGTTAGAGTCAATATTTTCTTAACACTAAAAATATAATTACTCTCCCAATCATTTCTAAATAAGGGGGAAAAGGAGATTTCAATACAAAAAGTCATTTTTCTTTTGTTAATTTTGAATAAGTGATAACAGCTTATTAGGTTGAAAGCTGCTAATATAATCAAGTTCACGTGCTATAATTTTAGAGACAAAGCCTGTGTAATACAAATAAGGGAATAATTACTTTGACTTATAGTTGTAGTAGTTTGAACTTTCGGCTTCTAAATTTTTTTTAACATGATTGCTGTGGACTTTGTGCAGATTCTATTTTCTCACTTAAAATTATGATCATTACCTATGGTTCTTAAGTGTAAGGTTTAGTTTTATTGACATAAATGTAAAAATGCTACATTAATTGCCACAGGCTTGGTAATGCAGAATATGGTAAGTTAAGTATTAATGAAAATTTTATTGTCCAGTGTTTCAAGGAAGCCGAAGAAGTGTTTGGTGTTATATGTGCAAGTCTGAATTATAGGGACATCCAGAGCATTAAGAAATTACATATGAAAAAATTGTATGACATAAAATGGTTTTATCTGAATCATATTTCTTAGTACTCTTTTCTATTAAATAGCTGACTTAGGGTGTTAGAAGATCAAGAGAAATAATGTCCTTCTAAGTGGGCTTTATAAATATTCTTTGACAAGGAAAGATACATTTAGTCCATATTTTTAGCATGTATTATTTTATGATTTCAAACTGCAACCACAAATTTTCCCCCTTATTAAACTATTTTTAGATATGCAGTAGAAAAATGCATTTCAAATCTTTGTGGGAGTTGGATATTTCTTAAAAGAGAAAATAAACTGTAATATAAAAAAAGTGACTTTTGTGATCTGCTTGATTAAATAATAAGAGAAATTACATGAAAACTTTTTCATGCTTAAAAGTCCACGAATATTTTATACTGACACCAAACTACTGTGCCATTTACCATTAAACAAGCAGATACTTACTGAACACCTATTGTATTCAGTAACTGTGCTCTGGGCTCTGTGTTTACAGGACTTAAAACAAATGTTGCTGGACCAGCATTCTTCTAGTCAGAATGACTTCTATAATATGTCAGTTACAGTAGGCCATTTGTAAGCATTTCCAACAGAACAATTAGCTAAAAATAGCAAAGTGCCTGACTAATGGTTTGATAATAATAATGACATTGGTTTGTTTGTCATATCAAGAACTCTGAAAAAGGTCAGTTCCAGGGCTGCTCATATCGTTAACATAGGTACCTTGGACTGATCAAGGCATTGAGCAGGTAGCTTGGTAATTCTCTTAGCTTTTCACCTTGATTATCTTATGGTTGTGGCAATTTGAAGCACTACATCCTCTCGCCATCATGTCCAACACTGGAAGAAAAACACTAAGAAAGGGGGGCTCTCCTACTCAACACCTTTCTTAAAACAGTGAAAATGTTTCTGGAATGCTCCTCTTTGGGTCACAGAAGGTAATGAGGGCCAGAGGTGCATATTATATGCTGAGACCAATGCTTCTCAACGTGTCATCTTCGGGAACTGGTTAGAAATCCAAATTCTCAGGTCCCGGACCCATCCTACCGAATTAGAAACTCCGGCAGCACAGCCTACAGAAGATAAACGAGCTCTTCAGATAATTTTGATGTGCTCTTTTGTTTGAGAATCACTGACTTAGGCCAATCATGATTCACTCCCAGAGGCTGGATATGAATTAGAGTTAGGTTTCTGATCATACACCTTGGAATTCTCACTGAACCCTGGGCTGTTCTACATTTTTCTCATGAATTGCATGGACAATTAGAAGTCTCAAAAGGCCATCAAATCTGTAGATACAAAGTGCATAAAAATGATAGAGCCCATTATCATAGATGTCATTTAACCTTCAGAGCTTTTGGTTGCCAGGAACCAAATGAAAATTAAACTGGCATGAGTACAAATGGAGAAGAAAAGTGTGTGATTCAGGTCACGCAGAGTTCGATTAAGAAGCATAAGATGTAGTTGGTCACTTCTGATCTGGTATTTTTCATAGTGACTTTAATTATGGTATTTGGTTTTCAGGAGATGCAAGATTATGTTTATCGAAATACAAATCTAGGGAAAATACAAGGTTTACTTTCCTTAACCTAAGACTATTATTAAAACCATGCACCGTGTGTGGGTTGCCTGTCCTTCCCGAATTAATTACCCCAACCATGGTAATGTTTTAGACTGCTCAGCTCAAGTCTGAGTTACCTGTTCATTTTAAGATTTGGGAATGGGTAGACTCCATTCACGTGGTCAAGAATGGAGGAGATGTGGTTAGCACCCACATTTGCGGTGGGGCCCTCTTTCCGGGGCAGCAATGAATGGGTTTGAGTGACAAAGTGAATAATGCCTATACCATGCTTCCCTTGCATTAAGTTTAATTTATGTCTGTTCCATCTTTTAGGCTATCACATTTTAAAAAAGAGCCTTTTATTTTGGAATAATTTTATATTTATAGAACCAAAACTAGCGTAATAGAGAAATTCTGGTGAATGTATGTTTCAACTAGTTTCCTCCATTATTATATACACGATAATGGGACATTTGTCAAAACTAAGAAGTTAACATTGGTGCATTACTTTACACTCCAGAGTTCACTTCCATTTCACCATTTTTTTCATGAATGCCTTCTCAGTGCTTTAGAACCCACTTCGGATACCACGTGGCGTTAAATTTCATGTTTCCGTTCTCATTTGGTGAGATTTTTATGTCTTTTTTTGTTTCTTTATCAGATTTTAGGAATACTGGCCAGGAATTGATTAGAATAGCCCTCAATTCTGATTTGTCTGATTTTTTTTTCTTCACAATTAGACTGGGGCCATTGGTTTTCAGAAAGAATACAACAGAGACGAAGTGATTTCATTATGTACTTAGTGTCAAGGAATGCATGATTTTGACATAAATTATTGGCAATATTGACCTTCCTTATTTGGTTAATGTAGTTTGAATAAGGGTTCTCCACTGTAAAATTACTATTTTTCTCTTTCAATACTCCCTTCTTTGAATGTATGGATATCTGTATATCTCTCTACCTAACTCTGTATCTATATAACTATGTCTATAGCCATCTATCTATATATCTATCTATAATCTGTATCTATTTATCTATCTATCATCTATCATCAGCTTCAATCTTCTGCTCTGATTTATTTCTGTATAATGTTTTCATATGTTCACTTAAATATGTCTTTTTAAAGTGAGATGCAACAAGCATTTAAGGAGAGAGGGAATGAGGGAGAGAGACAGACAGAGAGAGACAGAGAATATGAACAGCTATTTGGGAAACACGGATTCAGTTAGAAGCCCAAATAGTTTTCACATTAAGAGACAAAGGCAAGGGGTATTTATGAGAAAGGGAAGAGGAGCAATTACATCAGTCGAAGGAAAGCATTTCTATTGGTGCAGATAAGCTAACACAGTGATGCTAATTCTAAACAATGTTTTTAATTTTCATTCTGGTAGTCATCAGTCCTTTAACCATAATTTCTGCCTTCTTGTTATCCTTGCAAATAGTTATTTTGGATACAGTATGTCTTTAGGCCCAGCCTGAAGATTATTTTGTCCTGTTTTAACATTCCAAAGATTTGAAACAAGACATGTAAGGCAGTTCCTCTGGGTTGGCAGCTCTGACACCATTTTAAAGTGGCTCAGTATATTATTATTTTTATACATATATTAATGTCCCTGAAATTTGAATTTTTTATATAAATGAAACATATACCTTCATATACAAAAACAAATGCACTGATTTTTAATGTCAGATGCAGTCCATTCAGAGCTCACCAACTCTTAGAAAATGGCGGTGCTGGTGACCAAGCCAAAATTTCCTACAGGAACGATACCTCTGAAAAGTTGTCAAAGAGCACTTAGTTAAAATTTGTTTACTCCTCACTGGGAAGCATATTCAGTGGGACAGTTTGAGTCACAAATACATTTATGGTAATTTTCTCTGATGGTCAAATTTTTGCCTTTGAAGACAAAAACTTTTTTAAACCTATCCAAAGTGAGAGTATTGGAGATACTGGAATGCTTTTGTTGTGAGCTGAATGGTGTTCTTCCCAAATTCAGATGTTGAAGTCCTAACCTCCCTTACTTGAGAATGTGACTGTATTTGGATAAAGGGAACTTGAAGGTGTGATTAAATTGAAACGATGTCTTTACTGGAGAGCATTACACTAAGTGAAATAGGCCAGGCAGTGAAAGACAAATACCATATGATCTCACCTATAAGTGGAGCCTAATCAACAGAACAAACAAGCAAGTTAAACATAACCAGAGACATTGAAGAACAAACTGACAGTGAACAGAGGAGAGGGCAGATGAGAAGATTGGCAGGGGGGAACAGGGGATGGGTGGTCAAGGAACATATATGGGGGACTCATGGACAAAGTCAAGGCGGGGGTGGGGTCGAGGGTGGGGGAGGAAGGAGTGATGGGGGAAAATGGACAAAACTGTATTTGAAGAACAATAAAAAAAATAAAATAAATAAAATGATGTCTTTAGAAGGGTGCCTAATTCAAGATGACTGATGCCCAAATAAGAGGCTATTTAAACACACAAGAGACAACAGGCTGTGCCTACACAGAGACAGCCTTGCGAAGACCCCGGGAGAGGAGAACCAGTTATCTGCAAGCCAAGGAGCGAGGCCTCAGAAAAAGCCAAACTTTCTGAAACCTAAATCTGTGGTTTCTAGCTCCCGGACATAGGAGAAAATAAATTTCCATTGTGTAGGCCACCCAGTTTGTGGTATTTTGTTAATAAGGCAGCCCTAGCCAGGCTCTACAGCTTCAGTCCTTTTTGTTTCTGGAATTGTCTTACATTGAACGTATTCAGCTCTTTCAACTACCTGTCATAATAATGCCCAGGCTAACCATTCCAGGCTATGGAGAACTCGGCTGGTTTTTACACTGAAATGTCCACATCCTGGAAAGCCTCTCAGCTCTGTTTATCTGTGGATGGTTGCAAATCTTGTAGTCTTGCACTGACTCTTCTGAGTGGTGGTGTAGGTTGATAACGACAGTGTTACAATACGTTGCTCAGAGATTTTTGTAGGTTTTCTGTAAACTAACCAGGTCTGGTTATGTGAGGCTATGTGGAGTTATGTCATGAACTCTACATGTACAAAAGTTTGAAGGCTTATGTAACATATTCTTCACTTAAACTGGGGTTAAATTCTATGCCAACCTACAAGTTTAGTCTATAAGAACAGATGAAACGACTGGACGTCACCGACTAATGGACTTTGAGTTGTTTTGCCAGTGCGATGATGCAGGTTCATTCGTACACTCTCCTCTCACCTCCCCTGTGACCAGGCTTATTCATTTGTCAGAAAAATATTGGCTAGCTTGAGTCCAAGAGAACAATAGGTATCTACTGACTCTAGAGAATTTATGTGACTCAAATAAGATTTAAATTCATGACTCTGCTTTATTAATGCTAAACTCAAATCCAGCAAACAAGATAAAGGACATTAACTCTTACTTCATTTTCATGTGCTCTTGCTACAGTATTACTAAGGGTCAGTGGAGGTTAGCCATCCAGTCATTATTCTTAAAATGACTGACACTTATCAGGAAGATAGCATACTGAAGAACAAAAGGAAACATAACTTGTTCTGATAAGCATCATGACTCATGTGTAGTTCCATTAATAGAACTCAATCAAGTCTGAATATGGTGGTCTTGGAATTAATCTTTAAAACAGAGATCTGCGATGAGAGGAAGCAGGGAGTAGTGACTGATGTAGTGAACTCAGGAGTCGGGTTCCCATGATTGGAATCCTGGTTCTACTGTTTGAAATTGTGGCCTCTGGAAAGTTACATAATATTTTCGAGACTGCTTTCTTATTTATAAAGCAGTGTTGCTAATAGTGCCTCCCTTATTTGATCACTAGTCAGCTGAATATAATTCATTTTTTTGACTGCCTTGGGCTTCCTTTCGCTTATTACAAAATAGTGGCCTTGTGAGGATAAAATAAAATAATATATTTAAAATCTCCAACTAATTCTATTATTATAATTCATTAGGTTATATGCCTGGTATGTATAATCTATTTTTCCTATAAATCAAAGAATACAGGTATGATTTATTACTACACACAGTTTTCATTTGTAGAATTATCTATCTTGTTCGCTAATGTTTTCTCTCGCTGATACATGCTTGATGTCAGGGCCATGGGTGGGGAAGGATTGCCTGATAAACAATGTGTGCAAAATGTCAATCTGTCAAGAACAAAATCTAAAGAAGGTAGATTATAAAATAAATATTTCTTATCCAGATAAAACAAAAAAAGTAGGTCTTAATCATGACCATTTTTCCAGTCCCATGTACAATTATATTGGTAAAGTTCTACCTTTGTTATCTCAAATATTTTTTACTCTCTTCTCTTATTTTAACTTAAAACAACTTTCCCTAAATTTTATATAGCAGTAACAGACAGGCAGAGCAATACAAACCTCATTTAATCAACAGTCATTTCAAGGCTTTATAATCACAGGGCAAATGTGGTTTCTGTAAATAATCTTAGTTTATCTAATCAAAAGCAGTGGGGAAAAAATGAAAAAAATGAAAGCAACCTTTGAGAAAATAGTTGTTTTGTAAATTAAACATTTTTTCTTCAGATATAATTGAATACTATAGTTTCTGCCTTATACAATTATTTTTAGTTTACTTAGCTTTGGAAATTATATTAGTGCTGATGCAATTTTATCTATGAGAGGTATAATTTTAATTTTATATATATATTATGGGTATATATTTGCACTTCTAATTACATTAAGTGTATTTAAACTAAAATGACATTTTCACTTTATTTTATTCACTTTTTCTTATTTACATTAATGAATTTGAATCACAATATAAATAACTGATAAACTGAGCTTAACCAAGCTGAACACCGATTTTGAAGACATCCTTATAACTCTGATTGCAGAAAGAATATATTAAATCAGTATTTTAATACCTCTAAGTATAGTATATCTCTTTCGGAGTACAAATAGGAGAAATAATATAATTTCGAACTCTGAGGAAGGTATTTTGTGTGGGTATTTATTTAAAGGCCAGAGTGAAGGTTGTTTAAATCTCCTGTGCCTTAATGTATTTCTCCTTTCTCCACCACCTCCATGAAATCCAAACCCGAAATAAATAAATAATAAATAAGAATTAAACAAATAAATCTCCAAGTCCATTTTAACATCAAAAGGTTTTTGAAATCTGGCCTGGAATTTTGTAAATTAGATTCTTTTCTTTTAAGGATGAACACTTACTGCTTTATTCCAATTGGTCATTTCAAGGTGCATTATTTTTCCAGGCCAGATTTCATTACTACATTCTTTCCTACATTCATCATAAATATCTCCTGTTTTATTTCTAATCCTAATGCTCTTGAAACAACTAATATAGATCTATTTCCTTAGGGGAAGTCATAAAAAATTAAAATTTTAAAACACCTTTGCCTATTTTTCCCCATACTTTTAGTTTATCTCTCAAGTCTTGGGTCTCAAATAATAAAGTTTATTTTTGGAAACAGCTGTGATTAGTACTAATAGTATCTATATTATCTAGGAGTAGTTTAATCATAGAAATCCCAATTTTACTTCATTAGAATTATTATAAAATTTCTATATCCTTATCACATTTTTTAATATTTTACTTGTAACACTTAATGTCTTTTGGCATTCTTACAAAGAACTTTTTCTGTCTATATATATTTGTTATTCCCTTTAATTTTAGTCAGAGCACTCTTGAATTAAGGCAAAACATGGGTTTCAAGTAGGGAAATGGCACAAGTAGTCGTTACCTGTCTTTGTTATTTATTACTTTTCCAAACAATTAGCAGATAAGTTCTCTGTACCTTGGAGTATTTCTCAACTAAAATAGATTGTACTCTGGTGTTTAGCAACTGTTTGTGATTTAGTCCTTAGGTTCTGACATTAGAGTTTTCATTTTAACATCTGCTACATCATGATAGTTTTGAGACCCAGGGAAAACCTTTAGAGGTATTCTATGGAACTTTTTTCCTGTTAGTTGTATTTATTTAGTACATTACTTTTGTTGGTAAACCCATCAAAATCATTACAAAATTTTGCAAGCACAAACCTTCTTGAAAAGATTTGTGTGTTTGCTTGTGGAATATATGCATGTATACTCACATACATATACATAATAAAAATGGTAGAACAAGACCTGGGTATTAGTTTGACCTTTTTTGTTAAAGAAATTGTGTTATCATTGACAGCCCACCTCATCTTTTTTAGATCCTTTAAAAAAATCTCTTTAAAGTTGAAGCATGATATTCATACAAAAATATGAACAAATCATCACAAATACCTTGATGAATTTTCAAGAGGTGACCATACCCTTATGACCAGAATCCAAAAGAGAAATGTAACCAGTGTCGCAGAAACTCCTCATGTGCCCACACCCAGTAATGGTTCCTCAAGAATAAACAATATTCTGACATCTAACCCCAAAAATGAACTAACCTTGTTAACTAAACAATTTTGAGCTTATGATTTTAATCATAGTATATATGACTTTCTACCTTTTGTCAGTTTTTTTCAGTTCTCTTTGTAATATTGTTGCAGATAATTAGGGATTGTCTGCTCTCCTATGTCACATTCCACTGTGTTACTATACACAACACATGTCCTTATTCTTCGAAGGGATTTGTTATCTGGTGAACTAAGAAATCTTGGCCTACAGAAAGGTCAAATTGTCAAGTGAGATGCAATATAATATTTTTTTAAAGCTTAACCATTGCCAAATTACTGATTCAGAAAATAGAGGCAGTAGAAAAAAACATGCCTAGTCTTTCAGGAGGCCCCAAATTGTCCTTGCTTCCCCATACCCCCCTGCCCTTTATCTCTTGAATATAACATGATCCAGTTTAGTTTTAACACAAAAGGTGCAAGCGATGCCTTTACCAGTATATTTGTTCAGTGGCTTAATTGCCGGGTGATTTGATCAGATCATTTCCTTGTCAGGTGTCCCCAATAAAGGGAGAAAATAGGTTACAAACCTGCTTCTAGCCTTACACCTATCCTTCTCACTGAGAAAGAATTTTTTAAATTTATCCATTTGTTTATCCATTGATTTATTCACATATGTTCTATTTTTAGATATGTAAACTGTCTGGTATATTTTTATGTATCATATGATGTGAAGATCAAAGTATAATGTTTTTCCAATTGAATTTCCAATGGATCTAGCACCATTTATTGAGAAGAATTACCTTATTTCACAACACCGCCAGTCACTTCTCACAAATCAGGTGATCAGGCGTGTGTTGGTTGGTTTCTGTGCTCTACCTTCGGTTCCCGTTATCTAGTTTCTACCTTTATTATCTAGCACCATCACCATGCATCTTAATTACCATATGTTTATAAATTCTCCATAAGTGTTCGTGTTTCTGTTTTTGTTTTTATTCTTCAAGGTGATCTTAACTATTCTAGCCCTTTACATTCATTTATAAATTTTAGAATCAGACTGTCACTTTTTTATAAGAGATTTTTAATTGGGGTTTCATAGCTCATTGGAAAGAACTGACTTTATAATACTCACTGTTCCAATACATTGAGTAACTTAAGTACTCTTTATCTTATTAATATTTTTTTATGTTTAATATAGAGTTCTTAACATATTTTGTTAAAACTATAATTTGATTGGGTGTGTCATTCTTATTTTGAATAGTATCTTTTAAAATTTTACTTTCTATGCATTTGTATCCACAAAGTCAATACAAAAAATATTAACTTGTATCCGGTGCATTTGCTAAATTATTGGAATTTCTGTGCACAGAATCTTTCCATCTGTGAATAATAAGTTTTATTTCCTCCTTATCTTGATCCTTATGCATTTTTTCTTTCCTTATTATACTGGTTAAAACCTCCAGTACATTGTAGAATGATGAGCTGATAGTATATATTCTTTGTTTTTCATTCTTGACATCAGTGTGAAAAGTTTTTAATACTTAACATCAGGTGTAAGGTTAGCTATATGTCTTTTGTTAAGTACTAGTCTTACTTTGCTAAGAGATTTTGTTTCTTTTTAATCATGAATGGGTAAAGAATTTTGTCAAATGATTTTCCAGTGCCTATTAAAACAATTATATAGTTTTTCTACTTGATTCTATTAATATGGTGAACAATATTGATTTATGAATATTAACTTCCCTTCAATTCCTGCAATAAGTCATATATTGTTATAATTTATTATCTCTTCTGTATATTGTGCTATATTTGATAGTATTTTGTTTAAGACGTGCTTACGAGACATATCTGTAGTTTTCTTGTCACCTCTTTTTCAGATAGTGTTCAAAAAATCATGCTAGACTCATAACTTTTTAGAACTCTAGAAGTACTTTCAAAAATACTTGGTGAGTTTGCATATTTATATTATTTTCTTTTAAAATAATTTAGAGAAGTCCTCAGGGAAGCCATCTGATTTTAGCATGGAACCAAAGTTTTTAAATTACCGTTAGGGGTAGAACTAAATGTTACAAGGTAACATGATGAAGCCTTATTTTGTTCCAGGAAAAGCATTAAAATGAATTATCTAATTTTAGCTACATAAAAACTCTATTTACTAATATTAAAAAAACTGGTAAATTGTAATGTAAGGAGGACAATTTAAGGAGGGCAAAGTTACCCAGGTAGTTAGGAAAACAACACTTTTTAAAAAATGAATATTGGCCTTTTATCTGTTAAATGAAGAAGTTAAATAGATCTTAAAAATTCTCATCACTAGAAGAAATTGTAACTATGTAATGGACGTTAACTAGACATATTGTGGTGGTCATTGCACAATAGTTAAAATCATTATGTTGGACACGTAAAACTCACATAATACTATATGTTAATTATATCTCAAAAATGTGAAGAAAGATGACAAGGCAAAGTGTTGACAGAGATAAAGAGGTATTAATCAAAGAAAAGAGAGACATATTTAATGTGATAAAA
Source organism: Mormoops blainvillei (assembly GCA_004026545.1). Lineage (NCBI taxonomy): Eukaryota > Metazoa > Chordata > Mammalia > Chiroptera > Mormoopidae > Mormoops > Mormoops blainvillei. The sequence goes on from PVJD01001814.1 coordinate 108,864, forward strand.
AAGACCATCCCACAGTATTTTGTATAAACTGTTAAAATAAGAACATAATTTAGGTGATATAAACAAATTTTAACACTTCCTGAAGCAGAAAGTCTCCATTCAAAGAACTACAAAATGGGCAGGTCCTATTTTTACAGGATCAAATATAAAGAATAAGGAATAGACAAATAGAAAATATCTGGCAGCCTGTCTTGTTTGGGTGAGAAGGAGCAAAGAAATAAGTACAGGACCCATGGTTGGCTTAGTGTTTGGGAACTGGCTGGCTGAGTATACTGTGTTTCTGGTCACATAGAACATTTATAGGGACACACAAGTTATCTAAGCGTTGGCTTGCTGAGGTGGCACCTGGGCAAGAATGGCCCCATCTTGGGCCTAGAAATTTATTTCAATAGCACCTGAAAACACAGCTTCAATATATGAAGCAAGAATTGAAAAATTAAAAATACATAATAAAAATGCAGTGTCATATTTGGAGAAACTCATCTCTCAATAACAGAGCAAGGTGACAAAAAATGAAGACATAAAATAATTAAATATTAATCAAAGTGACCTAATTGATACATTTAAAGGAGTCTGCTAAAAATTTGCACAATACCTATTATTTTCAAATGCACGTGGTATATTTACCAAAATTAATAGTTATAGCCATAAAGCAAATCTAAACAAATTTTGAAGAAGAAAAATTGCAGAAAAGATGCACTTCTAGTTTCTGCTCTGGTATGTAAAGAGCTGGCAAATCATCACACACACACACACAAAAGTTGAACTTTTATATGTCCGCTGATGTCACTCTTGTTCCATGATTCATAGATAGATACTCAGGACCAACACAGGGTCTATGTTTTCCTTCTCGTCTCCCGTTTTTGTTTTCAAACTGTTTCTTTACATCTTGCACAAAAGTTTTCTCTTTGAGGCTCAAGTTCTATAGTTAAATCACCCTCTGCTCATATTTATTGTCATAGTATATTGGCCATTTCCTCCAAACACATTTGAGTAACAGTCATCTGATCTTTTTTTCTTGCTTAAATTCATGTTGGGTTACTTCAACATTCATAAGTATGACTTACACAGTTACTGTCATGACTCTGAAATAGTCAACTTTACTTCAGTTTCACTCACGGTGCCAGCGTGAGCTATGTTGCTTTACCTCTTACACGTCTGATGGCAAATTTCAACATCCCGTGCTCTGAATACAGCCTCCTCGCTTTGCAGCTATCATTTTGCTCCTTGATCCAGGGCAAATTTTTTTGACAATAGTTTGACCTCAGGGTCAAGACCGCATCAATCCTTTTCATTAGAGCATCTGCATCCTTTCATCTCCACAACATGAGAAAAGAAGAGTCCTGACTTTCTCTTATTCCGGGTTGTCTGCCTTTGTGGTCCAATTGCACCTGAATGGTAGGTTTCATGAAGGAAAATACTGATGAGGCTTTTGAACTGGTGCCATGCTACATTCAACCTCTTCAATCTTCTCAATGCTTCTTAGAAGGGGTTTGCTACCTGGCGAACTTTCCTGTTTCCCTACTATCTATTTTAATTTTTCAGTTTCTTCAAGGGTCATATTCCATAATGTTTCAAAGATCTCTTTTAGCTAATATTCTTGCCCACCTACTTCACTCAGAATAATAGGCTATAAAAATCTATCAAATTTTATATTAAAATATAACAACCCCTCTCTATAACCACAATTATTCTTATAGTCATTCTTTCATTTCTATTTTTAAAAATATCTTTCCACTTTTGTGCCTGAGAATATTCTCTCCCCCTACTTCCTTAAGGGACTCTCCCTTCAATTATGCCATTCCTTTATTATTCATTTAGCCTATGTGTGTTCAGGCCTTACTACAAATTAACACTACACTCTAGACTTTGGATACAGTCATGAACCAAGCAGACAAAGGAATCGGCTGTCTTTGTGGATATATTACAATGGGAGGGAGAAAAAACAATAAACAATAAATAAATAGAGTTAATAAAATATTAAAAGCCATTAAGTTAGGAAAAAAAGGAAAGAATAGATTGATGTAAAGGAGACCAGGAGCATTCAGGGATGAACAGGTTACATTATTAAATAGAATACTATGATTGGCTTCAACTCACATTTAGCCCTCGGGTAACCAATTTTAGTTTTCTCATTAATAATATGACGTGGTTGTATGATAACCAGGGTTTCTTCTGCCTTTAAAATTCTGAGAGTCTTTATACATCATCAATAATCATTTGAATAAAAATTAAGAAAGATATATTTTTATTTCTAGGACTATTATTCAATTCTTAGGGACATTATAATGTTTATCAATGCATGGCACTTCTTATTTTACAGGTAATTTCTGGTAGCCAAAATAAACATTTACCAAGAGGTTTCTAAGAGGCAGTGCAACCTTCTAAAACTAAAACTTGGGGTAATCACAATTAAGGACTTGAAATAATTAGTCCAAGCTTTCCAATGTGGCACACCTTTCTTTCTCATCGTTCAGCCTCACTCTGAAAGTTTAACTAACCCTACATGCATTTATCACTCCAGGAATCATTATTATACTGTGTGTGTAGCAACATTTCAGGGATCACATAATTTATCTTATAAAGTAGAAGTGGCTGTTATTTTTTTCTTCTGCCCATATCTCAGCGTCTTAATTGCAGTGACTCAGGAGCGGAGTCTGTTTTCATCTTACTTATTTTATGTTTTTGTTTTTTTGTTTTTTTGGTTTTTTGGTTTTCTTTTTGGTCTGCTTGCAGTAGTTCTGATGTGGCAGAGAACTGTGACTACAACTTCTTCCATAATTGATGGGAACAAATTCTTCTGGGATATATTAACATAGCTGCAGGCAGTGAGGCAGGCAGTGAGTGGAAAGTAAATGGGTTCAGGGGCTCTAGAGATGGCAGTGTTGCTGGAGGCGGGGCGGTAGGCAGCCACTAAAAACCACAGCTAAACAGTGGGAAGAAAGCATGCACTGGGCTTGTTTTACTAATCATTATATATCACATGCCCTTGGTGGTTATGATCAAATGTTGCTTTCCCCAACCAATTAACCTTCAGGGTGGTGCTAACTAGTGCATACATATGTAGCTGCTCGACAGAGCGATCATTTGGCCTTTGATTTTAAGCATCCCTGTTAAGGATATATATTTTCTCTGGGATTTTTGAAGACAAAATATTTTTTTCTCAGGTGTGAATATGTTTCCCAAAGACCAAAGTTCTATGCAGTTTGAAATCGTAAGGCTCCTCCTTTACAGTTTTTGTTCAGATGTTCTCAACTTGGAGTCATAGAATTTTAGTTCTAGTTAAAATGTTCAATTTTACTGATTAGCAGCTTGCTCTGCAGAGAATGAATCACTTGCCGAAGATCCAGGAACTGCGAACAGGCAGTGTTTGGTAAAAACAAATCATCAGGTTCATTACAGTTAGATTTACCTGCAATTTAGTAAAATGAGTTGAGTGTCAGTTGTCATGCTGGGGTGGAGGGGCCAGGTAGGTACAAAGCCACATCTATCACTTAGAGATACACAAACACAAATTATTTTAAGGAGTTTATTATTTGAGAGTAGCACAAAGAAAGTGGAAACAAAGGAAGGGAGGTGTTAATTTTGCTTAGAGCGCTGGAGGGCAAGGAAGTACCTACAAGCTGCAGCAGGCACGGCTGGGAGGAAAGGCAGGTGCCGATGCCGGTCTTTGCAGGGCCCGGTGGGACCGCGTAGAAGTCACGGACCCAGACATGCCTATGCTCTTAAAACTTATGTCAATTATGTGTATGCCCTGAGTTTTACCAATATTTAAAGCTGTGATTTTCCTACGTGGGATTCGCATCGACCTCATAGTACAGTGAAGAAAAGCCAGTTATGCTTAGCTTTTATGAGGAATCTTCAGATATTAAACAATCTGATTTTCATACTTCTAGAAAAAAAGTATACTCCTGTTATTACAATGTTTACTAAATAATAAAGCTGAAAGGGATACAGTTTGATTCATGACTTTTACACCCTTGATTTTTCAGTGAACCAATGATTTTGATGGCTGTATGTGTATAGCAGTGTATATTTATACATATACATACACACACACACACACACACACACAAACATATACAGGTTTTGACACTATAGATGGCACCTATCACCGTTAGTACATAGTTGATTGTCTATAAAGGACCTTGTATTTTCAAATATTTTGTAATAATGATCTAAGCAGACATATTTCTTTGTAAATAGTCAAGTGTGGCGTTAACTCACACGTCCAGTTGTGAAGAAGGTAATGACTCCACCATCCTACTGCAACTTCCTGCTGCGTCACAAGTCACACTAAGCATACACAATTCCCTGCACCACAGTATCTGCTGTGGCTGTCAGCCTCCTTCAGAAATATGGAAGGAGTAGTCAACATACCAATTTTCGACAGGCATTTTGATGAAGAAGAATGTAATAGAAATGTCTGATTTTGTGTATGAATCAAACCCCAAGAAGAAATACATTGATTTCTTTTAACTTTGTTTCTTTCCACCTGGCCATTTCTTGAGGCATCAGAAAACAAACTGGCTTAGTGCTGGTGTCTCATTCGCCTGGGTAGAAGGACAAGTTCGGGGAACACATATAAATAAAATAAAATTAAAAGTATATGAAACCCATTACTTTTTGTAAGGACCACTATAAAGTTAACTGCTTTCAAAAGAAGTTTAAAAAGATGATAAAAGATGACTTTATTTGAAAGGCTTACATTACGATTATGCAGAGTCAAGTAGTCCTGAAGCAATACTAACACTAATAACTTCTTACAAACTATCAAGTCTATTCTTTTCGAAATACTTTTAATATAAATGTTATGTCTGATTGAAATGGAAAAGCATCATCAAATCTCAGGTAAATATCTCAGGTTAGAGAATAGCATTCTCTTTACTTTCTCTTTGGAAAACAAGAAGGTAAGTTGGGCATAATACAGAGAGATATAGAAAAAATAACATTAAAACAAGGATGCTATACAGTTATCATTTACCTGCTGTGACAGTGCAGGACTCGACTCTATGTACTGCTAACTGGAACACAATGAGTTTGTTAAGTGCTATGATCAGGTTTTAAACAAACTGTCTTTACAACATGATATTTAAGAACCTAAGAGGACTCCTTTAAACTCTAAGTCTTTATGGAAAAATTATTTCTTTCAAAAACATAATATTGAAACTATCTAGAGAAATCTCTGGCTATAATTGATCATCTATAGTTTTAAGAGACTAATTTTGGCCTGTGTGTTTATATCGCCCCCTTGAGACAAGGTCAATTTTTATGGAAAGAAAATGTTTGTGCTCTTTTCTCATCATTCCCCCCACCACACGCAAATCAAAATAAGACAGTTAATGTGAAACAGTTAACATGTGCTTGGACTTACAGTAAGAAATCTATGCCCAGATTAAAAAGCTGTATGAATAGAGATTTGGTTTTCTTATGTGTAAAAAAATTACAATACATAAACTTATAAATTTATTTTTTGTTATTTTATGAGATTTATGGTATTGGTTCTTAAGAACCATACTTTTTTTTTTGACAAGACAATGTCTTGGACATAGTAGGTATAAAAATACTCTGTATATGAGTTGTGGTTTCTTGTATATTGTTAAAGTGTGCTGAACAATGTATTTTAAAAAATTATTTTAGTTAACATTTTTATATGTCCCAAGTGCTCATATGCCTTGTTTTGGGTTAAAAAAAGCAAGTCATGTATGGATATCATACATATCTTCACTTCTATACTAATTAAATGGGATTCTGTGTTTTCTAGTAATGACCCTTTCATTATTCTTCTCAAGAGAGATGCTACACTGAATAGAGAAATCAGCAAGAAGATATCAAATTCCTTTTGAGGAGTGTGAGACATAGACAGCAGTGTGGTGATTGCAGGGAGGGATGAGGGTATAAGGGGACTAAATGGTAATGGAAAACTATAATACAGATTAAATTTAAAAAATAATTTTGAGATTTATTTTTCTCTGTGTAGTAAGTTGAATGGCAGTCCTCTGAAAGGTATTTCTACCAGGAACCCATAATTGTGATCCTTAAAAGAAAAGGTATTTACAGATACAATTAAAGTGAAGATTCTGGGTTGAGAAGACCTTAGATTCATTGGGGTGGACCATCAATCCAAGATCCAGCATGCCTACTACAGCAGGGGAGACACAGAGGGAAGTCACGTGAGACTGGAGGCACAGGCTGGGATGCTGCCCCCGCAGGAGCATATGGAGCCGTCAGGAGCTGGAAGAGGCAGGAACACATCCTCCCCTCAGAGGCCCCAGAGGGAATAAGGGCCTCTCGACATCTTGATTTCAGGTTTCTGGTCACCAGAACTACCCTAGGAAATGAACGCTATCATTGCCATTAATTTTTCTTTTTAGAAAACCAAAACTATCACATAGAGAGGTGAATCAATGAAAAATTATGTGGCTCACTAATTGGGTATTCAAGGCTATGTAACAAAGTGACTGCAGTCACACGCAACATAATGTTTCAGTCAGTGATGGGTCCCACATGTGATAGGGTCCCCTAACATTACAATGGAGCTGAAAAATTCCTATTGTGTAGTGAAACTACAGCTGCTGTAAGGGCAGAGCGCAAGGCATTGCTCACGTGTTTGTGGTGATGCTGACGTACAGCGTTTATAAAGTCTACGCTGAGCACAGTAATGTCCTAGGCCTGCCCATTCACTCACCACTCCCTCGCTGACTCACCCAGAGCAATGTCCAGTCCCGCGAGCTCCTAAGTGCCATATAGAGATATACCATTTTTTTATCTCATATATTTTATTTTTACTGTACCTTTTCTATGTTTTGCTATGGTTAGATACTCAAATGCTTACCATTGTATTACAGCTGCCTGTGGTATTCAATACAGTCACATGCTCTACAGGTTTGTAGCCTAGGAGCAATAAGCTACACCATATGCCCTGGGTGTGTGGCAGGCTATGCCATCTCGACTTTTGTAAGTACAATCAATGATGTTTACCCAAGGATAAAATTGCCTAAGGGTGCACTTCTCAGAACGTGTCTTTGTTGTTAAACTATGCATGACTGTATTTACAAAGGCGTGATCAGGGTGTAAGAAAGCTACAGGTGGTAGTTTGATGAGGGTGTTTGTATAAGTTTGTTAGGGCTACCATATCAAAATACCACAGTGGAGACTTTAGCAACAGAAATTGGCCTTATTCTCACAGTTCTGGAGGATAGAAGTTCAACATCAAGGTGCTTGGCAGGGTTGGCTTCTCCTGAGGCCCCTCTCCTGGGCATCCAGATGCAGCTTCCTTCTCGTGTCTTCACAAGGCCTTTCCCACCTGCTCATGCATCCCTGGTGTCTCTCTTGTCTGTTTGTCAGTCAGATAAGATTAGGGCCTGTCCTTAGAGCTCCTTTTTTAATTTCATCACCACTTAAGGGCTCTATCTCAAAACACGAACACATTCTAAGGTACCGGGTGTGAGGGCTTTGATATATGAATTTGTGGGAGGACACCCTTCAATGCATAACAATGCTGTTAGCAAGGTTAGGCCTGAAGAGAGGAGGAGAAGAAGCAGTAACGTGAACACAGAGACTGAGAAGGCTGTGTGGGGATGGCCACCTGCCAAGAGTTGTGAGTGCTGGTGGAGAGATGCTGGTGGAGAGAGCAGAGTTTCCTTTCCTGTTGTTCATTTCCTGGAAGACACAGGAAGGCAAAGAAGACCACTTCTACAGTACATACATGTCAGTTTTCCAGTGCACAAAGCACGGCTGAGAAGCGTAGACAGAGGATCTGAAGAGGCAAATGGGAGATGCCCAACACTACTGAAACTTGAAAATCATTTCAAGGAATTTGCTTGCAGCCAACTCTGCAGTTTGAATACATTAACAAAATAGGTCCAGAATAATAATGTGTTTCTTTACTTTAAAAAAAAAAATTAAAGGGTTAAGGAAAACAGCGTAAGTTTGTATCATGTATTCTCAAAATGACAGGCGTGACTTGGAAACTTTAAAAACCTTACTTATGGCCCTTGGCCAGGTGGCTCAGTTGATTGGAACATCACTCAGATCAATCCCCAGTCGGGGCGCTTATGAGGTGGGGAGGCAGCCAGTCAATGTTTCTCTCTCTCTCTCCTTCCGCTCTCCCTAAAATCGATAAACACATCCTCAGGTGAAGAGTAAAGAAAACTTACTTCTTAGGAAATTATGTTTCACATTTTTTATTAATGTATATGTACACCTATGTTTATAAACACTATGCATTTTTAAAATCACACGCGTTGACAGGTATTCTAAGGTTTAAATGCTGAATGCTTAACAGGGCTCTGTTCCTGGTGTTCAAAATGCATTTGAACACATTTTAAACCTTCTGCTAGTCATCTCATTTGTTCAGTGTAAAGATTACTGATATTCAAGAACCTAATGAAATAATTATAGGATATTATTTTAATAAAACAAGTGCTGAAGAAATACTTTTTTATGACTATAACATATTTATTAATATCTTTTACCATTCAGCTCTAACAGATATTTGATAAATATTCATTTAACTGAATACAACAGCAAATAGGCATCTACTCATTTTCCTAGATAAGTAAATAAACCTAGAAGAGAATCATTAATTGAGCATATTTATTATTCTAAGCAACTTAGTAATGGGGATAAGTATTTTAACCTATTGTCAGGCTGTTCCTTTTTTTATGGGCACTTCAGCTCTTTTATATTAAATTTTTTATAGGTAGAGTAAATGAAAAAAAACTTTTACAAACAGTCTCAAAGTTTTACACGTCCAGTTATACAGTATTTAGCATGAAAATGATTTGTGTGGAAAGCTGTCAGAAATGTTCTAGATTTGATTTCTGCGTAAAAAAAACAAACTGTTAAATCCTCGAAAATAATTAAACTCATGGTTATATATGTTTTGATATATTTTCCTAAGAATAAGCAATTTGTAAAAAGCTGATTATAATTTATGACAAATTTCACTAGAAAACAATTTAGAGTCAACTGTGCAGTTGAAACAAGGAAATCAAAACAAAAAGAAAGTCACCACTAGAGGGCACTACTGCTCTACGTTAAATCAACTTACAGACACAATAAACACTGAAGATTTTAAAACCTAGGGTTCAACGTGGCAAATTTAAATTGTAACATGAAATACTCTAAAAGAAGAAAAAGACATTTCTAACAGTTCATGTTACTTATCAGACAATTTGAAAACGTTGAATGCTAAATTGGCACTTCCATCAAACTAATTTTGCTAGTCTCTGAGATGCACATGTTGGAAAAAAAACAAAACAAAACACATGAAGATGTTTGTTATTCCACAGTAGCTCTGCTTAAGCTCTGCTTAGAGAAATCCTGTAATACTATTTATAATATAGCATATAGCTATCTTTACATTCCAGAGTGAGAATTTAATGATGGATAGTATAATCACCAATTTAAAAGGGAAGAAATTGAGATGCAAAATGTCATTGCTTGTCTAAGTCAAAGAGTTACTATGCACGTGTGTAAGTGCACACACAGGGGTATAAATCGGGATAAAGAAATATTTTTCCCTAAAGTTAAAATTATATGCAAAATTAAATCATTGTATACAGTCACATAGCACACCAATTTTGAAAAGAGAAAATGCTATTTAATGATTATGTTTCCTTAATAAGTATGCTGTTTAATAAAATATCAATTAAAGTGAACTAAAAATAAACGGCTAATGTAGAAATATAAGACACATTTTTCAAATAAAATCATTAAAATAGGATTGAGCTAAGTTGTATATGTCAAATAGCACACATTGAACCTTGGTTGGTGTGGCTCAGTGGATTGAGTGCTGGCCTGCAAACCAAAGGGTCACTGGTTCGATTTCCAGTCAGGGTACATGCCTGGGATGCAGGTCAGGTCCCCAGTGAGGGGCGCGAGCGAGGCAACCACACATTGATGCTTCTCTCCCTCTCTCACGCCCTTCCCCTCTCTCTAAAAGTAAATAAATAAAATCTTTTCAAAAAATGCATTGAACAGTTTTATGTGAAAAAATGTCAAGTATTGTATATGTGGAATTTAGGAGATCACTGTAGGTTGGAATAACCTAAAGTGTTCAATGGAAGTCTTGAAATTTGAGAAATTTGAACTTGGTCTTGAAATTTGAGAAAAATTCAGACTGGTGGAGAGAATGTGACAGTGTGGAAAAAGACACAGAGATCTGGGTGGTGCAGACACGTGCACGTGCCAGTTAGTACAAAACCCTTCTAGCAGAAGCTCTCTAGCTGAAGGGTAGCAAGGAAGATGTGAATAAATCTAGAAAACACATTAGGAATATAGTGTGCAATTTTGAATTGTAGGCTGAGATGCTTCAATTTGATGGAAAGTATTTACATCAGATGCACGGCACAATCAAAGCAGTATTTAGAAAGATAAATGTATTTGCAAGACAGGTTCCTGTGAGGAGAAATTTTAGTGTGAGAAGACCGTTGAAGAATCTGTTTCATAGAACAAACACGAGATGGTATGAGCCTTATTAGGTCCATATGAAGTAAGGGGGCTAGAAAGGAGAAGACTGAAATAGAAGTCATCTAGAGATAGGAAACTGTGGATTCTGGTTGATTAAATGTGCAGTTCTCCAAAAGAAGAGAAGATGAGAAGCAGACATGAGAATTTAAACCCAGAGGACATGAACCAAAACGGATAGAAAATGTACAGCAAGGACAGAAAAATCTGTTCCGTTTTAGATATATTAAAATGTCTCTCATTGATTAAACAGAACGATTCTCCTTGGAGATGCAGAGCGGAGCTGCAGAAATGACTTAGATTGTCGGTACTGATGTAATAGTTATATTTAGAAATGCTAACTTAACCTGCAGGAGGGGATACATTTCTACATGAAAAGGAAAATAGAAAATAGGGGATTAAAGGATAAAAATTGGGTTAATCTGCTTTTAATAGTCAGAGAAAGTAAAATCACCATTGAAATGTTCAAAATTATTATCTTAACAGTACAGAGGTGAAGCGAGATGAATGAGCCAGAGCCAGAGAATGGGGGTGGGGGGGTTCCCTAAAGTAAAACAAAAAATAGGTCAAGAGGGACAGTGGGGAGGTGGGGAAGTATCATGGAAGTCAGAAGTGAACAACAGGCCAGTATTATACTGGAAAGTGTCATTTCATCAAAGTGCTGGAGGAGGAAGGAAGATGTGGTTGGTTTTAGAGTGGACAAGAGGCGGAATGGAAGCTGGAGCAAAGTATTATTTGAGAAGACAGACAAAGAAATGAAATCAAATGGGAAATTAAGATTAAAGGGTCAACTATTAGGTTTGAATATTGTGTTCTAGCAGAAAATATATCACTTAGGAAATACTGCGTTAGGATGTTTAGGAAAGCATATTGCACGCCTGCGGTCAAAGAGGACAAACAAAGAAGGAAGAGAAGTGAAAGATGCAAAATAAAGGGCATAACTGAAGGACAAAGTGAATGTCAGAGGTGACAGAGAGAGGGGACTGAGGATACAGGCTGAAGCAATCACCTTGGAAATAATCATGAAGAGATATGTTAGACTATGAGTTTCGATGGGTATGGGCTTAGCTGCCTCAAATCTATATTGAAACTATGTATGAGACAAGTCAATCAATAAAAACCAGGACCGCTCCCGTCAGCTGTGTGTTTTAGGAGATGAGATGACACACACACACAAAATAGGGCCACAGAAGGTAAATTCTCCTGCCTCAGCATTTTCCTGGAACTCAGTGTTGAGTAAAAATCCCGACTCTCTCTTGTGAACTGCAGTTGCATTGAGAGTGTTCTGTTGAAGTGCTTATTGAAATCAACTAAAAGAAAGCAAACTGAGCCTTCTTGTAATGCTAAAACAGAGTCAACAATACTAGAGCGTGGTGATCAACCTGCTTTTGTCATTTTAGCCTATGGGCTTTTGTTTTTAAAAAGACATTTCCATCTTTAAAAGCCAAACATTAAACGTCTGAAATATCCTGTATCTCACAGAGAACAACCGCGGCTAATCTGCTGGCTGCATTCGACCAGGGCTGGGTGAGGACCCGCTGGAAGATCGCTTGCCTGTCAAGTTTTCTCCTTCTTGGGCTGATCTGGAGGCAGAACCCCTGATTTTGCTCTGCTCTTTGCTTCCCATGAATTTTCTCTGTCCTACTACTTGCTCAGCCTTTCACTCATCCGGAAACTTTTCTAGGAACTCCCCTCACCTGTGTACTTTTGATCCGCAAACTGCCTGTCCAGCTGACTGACTGCCAAGCTCTGACCTCCTGCACCTGAACTGTTGTTGGCAGCTGTTACTTACTTTAGTGCTAAATTGCTTCCTCCGGCTGGGCGTGGCATGTCCACGTGTGTGGACTGGCTGCCTGAACTCTGCCACCCTGTCCTCATTAAGCCCTGCTTGACCTTTCCTGATCCTGACTCATTATCCTCCTTCAGAAAAACATTTCCCCCAGTTCTAGCGGGACAGTAATTCAAGAGAGTTCAAGGCTGTTAATCCTGGATGACGATGCAAACAGTGGCGGCGCTGAATGGAAACGGTGAATGAGATGAGAAGCTTGGTTGTGGACATAGTTCATTTAGGGTTATAATAGATGTCTCACATTATGAAAATTATCTTGGATGCTCACAAGATTCAGGGTATATTTGCTACTATTTCACCATCAGGTAAAAAAAAAAAATCCCTACCTACTCTTATTATAATGTATTAATTGCATTAATTATTATCCAGGTCTAGCTATACTGGAATTCTTTTTTTGTTTGTTTTTTAAGGCTCCAATTGTGGACTGTTATAATGTGTTTAAACTATGTAGCTTTCTTAAGAAAGAACCATTTTAAACTCAATTATAGCTGAAAAAAATCTTAATTATATTCACAACACACATATGTATATTACCAATATGATTTGAATAACAGAGACACTACCACCAATGTTTTTTTTTTTTTCCTGAAAGACTTATTTTTGCATGACATGTAGGGAAGTGGAAATTGTTCTTACTGTGTCAAAGTGTTAGATAAGATAGGTAGCAAACTAAGGCTGGGAGTGGGGGGAGGCCTGTCTCACCCATTGACTCAGCATTCCTGAGCCTGGTCTGATAAGATTGCCAGGCGTTTGGAACATCACAAGCAAAGCACGCAGGAGGAAGGGAGCCCTTGAAACTCTGTACTGGGAAAGGGAGGCTCTGTAGCAATTTCATTAACTAAGGCAAAGAGCCTTTACTAGCTGAGAAAGACAGCCTTCGTAGCTGTACATTATTCCCAAGGCTTAGAAGGTAGAGATGGAGGGGTGCCTAGAAGCTGACTAAAGTATATAACCCCTGAACTCCAATAGTTGGTGCATACAGATTAGTTGAGTGCCCATTTGTAGCCTTGGTTCAAGTGTGTAGAACAAATTTACTAACAAACTTAATGCCTTATTTCCTGTATATGTGGGGCATCCAAACTAGTGGGTTACCCGCTTGCAACTTTGGGCTCATATGTGTTTTATAGAAAAATTTGCTACCTCATTTCTACTATACGTATTGTCTCTTGCTTGAGTCCTCTTGCAAGGCAGGAATGGAGGAACAAGCTTGGGGTGGTGGGGGAGGCTCACTTGGGTCTCTCTTCCCAGTAACAAAAGTTATCTGTGAAGTTTCTTCTTAAACTATTCCCTTGCCACACCCTTCATAGGAAACGAAAATATGTAAGGTGCATCCAGAGAAATGTAGCAGGCTTTTCAAGGTCCATGGCAATCCCGAGAGCCCAGGAGATCATGTGTATTAAATTTTAACCTGGTTACCATGTTCGATAGGAAGTTCTGCTCAGAAATCACCATCTACCCAATCAACCTGGAAATGTGGGAGTTAGCCTTAAACCCCAACCCTGGGTGACTCTCATCCTTAACCGAAACATCTAGAAACATTTAGAGACCCTTCCTTCCCATATCCCTGTCTCTTGTTCTAGTTCGGATAACGTTGCATTTTCCTCTCACTCTTGCCACATGTCTTCGACACTGGCCACATCGCCTCCTCTGCCTGGAATGCTCTTTTCAACCACTATTGGGAGGACTGAAGACTTCAGCTTATGAAACTCATCCCAAGGGTCACCTTAAGATGACCCTCCTGGCATGCCAGCTCGACCCATTGATGTGGTGCTGTGATCGGCTCTGTGCTGCTGCTTCTCTGTGTCTGTGAAACCCTGCACGTATTTCTGCTTCTGCTTATGAAACAGAGTCTTAATTGTGCTTCTGGGCCTCTTCCTCCCATTAAACTCAGAAATCACTGAGGACAAAGAACATACACTGTTGTTTTTCCAGAACTCATTTTAATGCTTAATATATAGTAGGTACTCAAAGATGAAGGAATGACTACCTAGATCTGTCTTTACACTTTACTTATTTTATGATTTTCCATGGGCAAGAGTTCTTATTTCTGTGTCATACTTGGCACAGTGACAAATATACTGTTGTTGTTGTTTTTTTGTCTCTCTCAAGGTCTTATGTGAGGAGGGTTCATACCATATGTTTCTTCCCAATGATGTGATTGTACCTTGTTACATAATCTTAGATACTCAATAAGATTTTACTGTTAAAAAAAAAGGGTGGTGAAAATTGTAGCAAAATTTTAGTGTAGATACTTTGGGGAATTCTACGCATTTCCAATATCTAGATAAGAAGAGCTCATTTTAGGTGAATTTAGGATTACAATTGAGGTCAACTTCGGGCGATGTAGGACATTGATTGTCTCCCCCCAATACATTGGAAGCCCTTCTTTGGGTAAGAAGATATCTGTGAAGAACTTGGTGTAGGGTGGGAAAGAGGTTGGTTGATTGCCTCTGGACCTCACACCACCATTTGCTATTCTGGGAATTCAGGGTTAAAAGTAATTAAGGATGTGGGCAGACAGGATTATTTCAACTCCATTTAACATTTGACACATACTCTTTTAAGTGCAGTTTTGAGTTGTTTCATCATGTTTCATGTGCTTGTCATCTCACTAGAAATGTGAATTTCTCCTCTCCAATTATTTGTCTTGTTCATATTTGTACATCAAGCACGTAGCATAGTTTGAAAGTCAGAGTAAAAGCTCAAGATGTACTTTTTAGTGGTTAAATGAAGACATTTGTTTGATCAGCAATGGTCAAGGTCTGTCCAAAAAGTACCCAGCCAAGTGCTATGAAAAATAGAGACATTTATTGAAGAAGATAAAACATAGCAGAAACAGTGTACATAAGACAATGATGCCTCAGTTGGCTTCAGAGTAGGCACCTTAGGCCCTCACACAGTTCTCCCAGTGGCAGCACAACGTTCCTTCTTCTCTGGCAGCAGAAGCCGCGGAAGCGATCTTGCCATGACGCGTTTCATGCCAAGATCCTGTGTCAAAGTCTCAGATGCAGTAGCTTTTGGAATCCTCAGATCAGCTTCTAGTTTTCACATTATCAGTCACTGATCTTTGTTGATTGCAGCCTGTACACCTTCAACATCCTCAGGTGTTCTGTTTGTTGCAGGCCTTCCAGAACATGGATCACTTTCAACAGATTGTTGACCATCTTTGAAGAGTTGGTGCCACACTTTTATTGGTGCTGCACTCATCGCCTCATCCCTGAGAGCCTTCTGAGTCATCTGAATAGTTTCTGTGGAGGAATGCTCCAGCTTAATGCAAAATTTTATACAGATCTGTTGCTCATCTTGCTCAGTCATTTTGATGTAATAGCTACATAGTATACATACTCACTCAGCAGCGCCTACCACCTCCACTGATTGGTACGGTGAAGTCGTCAGTGTTCATGCATGCACAGTCCAGCCCACTCGCCTCGGTTGCCAGGTGACATCAGTGTCACACAAACTATTCTCCTTTTATTAACAATGGCTAGACTTTTCCTGGACAGACCTCATATGTCACTTAAAATAAATACTGCTATGCATGCAAGGATGAGCACGACACATTTCCTTTACTCAGTCCAATAGGGGAGGGGATGAACAGGGGATGAGTGGGGTGGGTAACACACAAAGAACTTGATAAATGTTGTGGTAAAATATGTACCTAGTACAGTAACCATATTTATACAGTCATTTTTACAACTTAATTTAGATTTCCTATTAATATTGACAAGCAAAGAAACATGGTTTTCCTGTCAGGATACCATGGCACTCTGACACCTAGGTTTTTAGATTCACCATCAGATTCCAAAAATATTTTCATAGGTTGGATCTATAAAGCGAATCTAATGAGGCAATATATAATGGCGATAAGTGGAAAGCCTATGTAACCAATAGGGAAATTTAAAAAATGGGTAAAAAATCCTTAGATTTTATTAAAACCCCTAAGTCCAATACAAATTAACAGTGAGTTTGTTTCTGAAGTGTTATAAGTATCAGGTTTCATTGATAGCATGGTATCTACAATGAGACAGGTAATTCCCTCTCTACTCTGTGCATGTTGGAATTCACTGATTCAGTATTCAGTACTAATTCAGGATTCAGTACTAATTCGGTATTTGCTTAATTTATATCCTGCCTAATTTCCAAAGTGATTTGAGAAAACTGCCTTGGCTGTTTTTCACATAAAGATTTCAGACAGAGTAGAGCGCTGAGAAATAAAAAGCACATCCAAAACAATGACGAATGTCGAAGCTGTGAGCATGAATAATAAGATCAGAAACTGATGATATATTTGTTTATTCACTGAAAAGGATTCATTAGGCAAATATGTGTTGAACACCTATTGTGTACCAGGTATTGTATTATGTCTTGAGCACTCAACAGTGAAGGAGGAACTAGCAAGGAAAAACTATCCCTCCATGTTTATAAAGTTTAGGATCTAGCTGAGGAGAGAGAACCAAACGGTTTCAGGAATCCATGTATAATTGCAACAATGTTAAGTCCTGAGAAGGACAAGCACGTTGTATTCTGAAGACACAACTAACAGGAAGTATTAGATTTCATAAAAGTGGTCAGCGTAGGCGCCCCTAAGGAAGAGAAAACTGAGTTTAGAGCTAATTGACAAATAAAGTATTAGTAAATAGGTATTTCTTGTTCTATTGTCAGTGGAGGATAATTTTACGTGTCCAGCTGACCATGCCAAAAGTTGCCCAGATGAAACAATATTTTGGGGTGTATCTGTGAAAGTGTTTGCAGGTGAGATTAGTACATATTTGACCTGGTAGACTTGGTGACGTTGATTGCGCTCTTCAATGTGCATGGGCATCTTCTAATCCACTGAGGTCCTACAAAGAAGGAGATAGTCACCACTTTTGCTTCCTGTCTGCCTGCACAAACTGGGACATCAGTCTTCTCCTGACCTCCGATTGGGGTTTACGTCACTGGCACCACTCGTTTTCTGACCTCGGAATTTGAACTTGAACTACGGTACTGGCATTCTAGCTTGCAGATACCAGATGGTAGGATTTTTCTGGAGAACCCTAATAGTAGAAAGACCCTCATTCAGGACATTAGCTTAAATGCCTTTAGATACCATCAGTGACTCTGCCATCTTGGTAAGGTCCTCCGTTGCGTGTCTCATTGGACTTCTAAGGAGAACCTGTAATTTCTTCTCACAATGCTACACTGGCATTTGGGAAAAACACAAAATTTGGAAGGGGGAAAGTAAGAACGGCACTCGTCAGAACACATTTTTCTCTCTCCACTTATATAGCTTTTTACTTTTCCACCCATAAAGTCACTTTTGTTACTTTTTGGGGGGATTCTTATTCTATTCACCTTTCCATCTACCTTTCAGTTATATTTCTATGTCAGCTTCCATTTCCATTAGCTACAGTCTCCAGCTATGCTGTCATAAGGATTACTCTCAGTGACACTAGATATAAATATATACTTATTAGAACTTTGCTGTAACTTATTTCTGAACCTAAACATTCTGTACACACATGTGCATGTGTGCATACACACTCACACGTAACCCCCATGTTGCCTCCCACGTATCCTTTATGATCTTATATTGCATAATATATTCTGCTGCCTCCTTCAGGTTTATAAGAAGTGAATTGCTTCTGGAAGCAATGTGATCTGAATCTCACCATGATTTCCCCTAATTGAATAGTATAAGCCCTTGGGAACTGGCTTACTTATTGTTCTGTAAGAGAAAATAAGTCCATTCAAAGGAGTTGCACCACATGTATAAATGAGGGGACAATGTAAGTGACACAAGTTGTTTCGCCTTCTGTAAATTTAGCCAGCATTATTACCTCTAAATAAAATATAGCAACCCCCAAAATATGAAACCAGAAGCATAATATCCCTCACCAATTTGTTCCAATCTCAGCGGAATTTATCTAATTCTCTCTCAGAATCAGGTTTTCTTAGCCGAACCTGCTGTGGCGCTGCTACACAGTAATGACCCTGGCATGTGACCCAGTGAACAGAAGACTCCTGCCATTAATACTCTCATTGCAGTGACCCACTAATGACTAGTACCAGAACACAAATTTTCTTTCACCGGTGATCTCAAACATATGTTTTTATCTTCCCAGTAGCTTCTGTTACAATTCTTCATTGTCAATGGCAGATTAGGAGCAAGGGAAGGCAGGCCGCTAGAAAGGTACCCTACATGAAACCTGCAATTAGAAACGAGCACAGCTGACCAAACGAAGAGTCGCAGGCGCATGCAGAGAGCGTGGCAGAGAGAAGCTGCCACTGGGAAAGTTAGGAAGCGAACACTTAGCTGACATTGCAGTAACAGCAAAGGCACATGGATTGCCCCCCCTTAATTCTCCATCCTTTATTGTAACGATCGAATTAGCAGGTGTGGTCGAGTACCATGCTCCCAGGAAGGGGCCATCATTTCTTCTCCTCTCACTCATATTCCTGGTTGACAGTTCCCTAGGGGGACTGCAGAAATAAATTTAGGCCTGCCCTGATGGAGGTGAGTCAGCTCATTAGCAGCTGCCATCACAGCGTTTTACCTTCAGCTCACAGATGGAGACAAGGGCTCTTTGAAGGCGAGTCTAAGGCAGCTAGCATAGAGGAGGATAAGTGGAGATCCTGTAAAGTGCCGTTTCCCTGGAAACCAAGTGCAACAAATGCCCTGTTGTCATCAGTTCGGGATGTGCACAGTTCACACGTAAATGTTGGGTTTGTGGAGAAATTTGCACAGTGGATGCCTGTGTTATAGATACACAGAAGTGAGAGGTCTTTAGGACTGTCAATCAGCTCCTTTGTGGGGTCATCGACTCCTTTTGAAAGAGCAGCATGGTAGAAGATCTGGAATAAATTACTCCTATGTGACATACGTGTGATCCTAAGTGCTCGTGTGAAATACAGTATTTCCTTATGCAATTTAGAAAGGGGTATCAATTTTAATTGAGTAATATCTTGTTTTAACATAGAGGCTTATCTTATTCATTTATATCCCCAGATTCTTAGTAGGTAAACCAGGAGTGGAGTTTTTTCACCTTATTTCTCAAGTAACAATATCAACTCAATTTCATTCATACTGATTCAATTCAAAATACAACAAAAAAAGAGGCATTATTTTTCACAATGCTTTTTATTTAAGCTTTTAAAGCAAAAAACAAAAACAAAAAACCCAAAAACAAAAAAGAAAAAAGTAAAACAAAAAAAGGAAACATATGTATGTAACAAGTTTTAAGAGATATCTGACTTTAAATTATGTGTGATTCAACCATCTGGATATCTTAACCTTAGACCATAATGAGTGAAAAAATAGGTTTAAAGAGTTAATAGTTTGCAGTTCTAAATTCTAGCTCTTACTTGTATAATGTGTGTTTAATAATTCAGTGTTAAGTTTATATTTTCATATTTATAGAAAGTGTCAGTGACAGCATAGGTGAGCGTCTTTACTCTGTACAGTTATTACTGATCTTTTCCATATTTCCTACTTGAATCTTCACTCATTTTGAGTGGCATTCTTTATTAAAATGTCCTAAAACTATCGGGTTTGGGTAGGTATTGTCCTGATGTTACATGTACAGAAACGGAGGTACCGAGAACCTCGGTCATTTATCCATGTTCACATGGTGAGTTATTAATAGAGCCAGGTCTTTGAGTTTCCCATCTTACCAGTTAATCACCAGTTTATGATAGGCTACAATTCAACTCTACCTAATTAGGTGTAATCACAGTGGTTTATTGGTTAATAGAGGCACATGTACTTACTTAACTTCAATTTTGCCTACTTAGGGTTGAATTACAGTTTTGTACTTGGAGACTGTCAGAAGAATGAAAGTCTCCCTTTTTTATGTCCTGCTTATTAAATTTCCCCTTCACTCTGGCATTACTGTATTATGGCAGCATCTGGTTTATGGCTTCTATATGCAAGGAACCTCGAGTCTTCATTTTTTAGCTGTTAGTCATATAATTCTGAACATATTACAAATAATGCTGAAGTGGAATGTTTTTACTCTACTGTGTGTTACTAATGGGATTTTACCAAAGAGCATGACTTCGAATCATATTAATATTTAATCAAGCAATAAACATGCCTTGCTATGAGGCTCAAAGCAAACAGAATTCTCTCTGGTGATAACTTTTCTATTAAATTGATGAGAATTTTTGCGGCTTTATCACATTATTATAAAATTGGGGTAAATATCTGAGTGTTCAATTCTCAGTAAGTGCCTAAAAGGCTTCTTCTTAACTCTTCTACCTAAATTTACTGAAATATCCTAAATTGTACTTTAATATATTTTTGCAGAGTTTTTTTTCTTTAGAAATAATCTAAAAAAAATGGACCTATCACATAAAATTTTTTGAAATAAGATGACAAAGGAAAACTAGCCATTTGTTAAATTTAAGTGCTTGCATTATGAAATATTGAGACATTAAAACAAAAATGGTGTTTCAAGGAAAGCAGTGACGACTTGTTTAATACTAGGAAAACTGACCCAAAGTGAAGGCGATGCACTTAAGATTGTACTTGGGTATATATTCTATATGAGAAGATGGGACAGGGACAAGGTTACAGTCACCACACTGTTTCCTCCGCCAGGGGGCACAAAAAGACGTTTACCAGATCACCTCCCCCACCCCCCACCATCTGCAGTCTTGGCGGGGTTTCCTGGCTGAGTTTTGGCCAATAGGCCGTGGGCATAGGTGGCTTAAGCCACCTCATCTGTGTTCTTAAAACTCGCTCTGTAATCTCCTCCAGGCTTCTTGTCCCCCTGCAGTCACCTGGAAAGCCTCCTCTTGCACATGGTGAAGCTGCAAAGCCGGAGGGAACCTGGGCCCCTACTTCTTACAGATGTGCTGTTCTCCATTAAAAATACTTGGGGGACACTCTTTGAATTTCTTCAAATTAATATACAGGTTGCTTTTGGCCGTCATTGTGAAATCAACTAAAATATCATTAAGTTATCTTTTGAAGATGTTCTAAATCACACCCGAGTCATGACAGAGCTCGGTTCTTCGGTCGGCCTTCTTATTGTCGTCTTTGACCCCGTCCTTCCCGTCATTAGGAAACTGAATTCATGGGTAACTAACTATTTTAGTCCATATTCAGCATTAAGTAAGTGTGGGTGTGTGTGTTCACCAAAGCAGGGACGTGTTGCTTATTTCACTCCTGGCTTCTGTGTGGCCCCAGCTGTGAAAGGGGCAGCCCTGGCCAAGGCCTGAGGCAGTGCCCCTGGGCCGGCAGGAGCCTGAGCGTCGCCGGTCCTGAGGCTGGGTCAGGCCTGGGGCTACGGTGGGGACAGAGGGGTTCTCCTGAGCTGTCTCATGTTTAACGTGGCGTCATACTGGTGTTGCCTTTTCCTTTAATGTTTAGAGGAACATGATAGTTATTGTTCAGCCTCTGTTCCAAAGACAACAATACATCCTTGGTAGTTATTCTGAAAGGGCCATCAAAACAGTGGGCTCTTTTTGATTTACTTTGCCTGATCTTTCTCTTTAAGACTGACTCTAAGCAATCAACAGAGCAATATTTGTTCGTTCAAAATGAATTCTCCTCTCATGTGCTCAGTGCTTATCCTTCCTACTTATTCTAGTCATCTGCGGTGACTTTTTTTCTGTTCTCAGGTTATTAGTTTACAAAATGAACAAACATGAGTGTAGTTGGATTTTTGCTGTCCCATACTACTGTCCCATAGTATTCTCTTGACGGAATCAGGAGGAGGACTCTGTATTTTACGAAGAGTCTAAGCAGGGTGTTTGCACTAAAGGGTCTAGAGAAGTATGAATGTTGCAGTCTATTTATTAAGCGCTAGTTCCAAATAAATGCTATGGAGTACAAGAGTAATTGCCAACATTTGCGCTCCTAACTCAATTTCCTACAGAAAGAACAGCTGAAAAAAAAAAACTATTAAAAATCCATTACCTGTTGTTTAAGAAGCAAAATAACATTTTTCAGAAGCTCCTTAGAAAGCGATTGGATGCAGCAGGATGATATACAGTGGCAGTAAGGGTTAGGCTGGCATTGACATTTTGCTTCCTAACTTGAATGATTAAACCTTCACTAAATTAGATCAAGGAATTTAATTTCTTTTCAAGCCTTTATTCATTTTCTCTAATACAGAAATGATCTGAGACAGAACACTCAAGAAAATTAAACAGAGACAACAATACAAAAAAAAAATCTTCACTGCACCCTGTGGAGGGCACTCATGGACCATGGAACGCAGGGTCCCTTGGATAAATCTCTGAATACATTGTCACTGTAAATTCCAGATTTGTTTGCTATTTATTCACAATGCATTCATGAGGCAAGACTTAAATGGCAGAGCCAAGGGTAAAGGGGAAGCAACCACTCTTTATTAAGTGGTTGTAAGCACTTTTATACACTTAGAATCTAGTTACTGTATTAGTTCCTTGTTTCCTTATCTACATCTGACATGGGCAGAGCTAAATCCTAAGGGACTTAAGGAAAAGTAGCATCTTTCAGAGGAGCCAAAGATGGACTGCCCTGGAGTCAGCAAGGTTAGAAAGCTATCAGGTCTTTCCATCTAAGACCAGAGCAGGAAGGTTCTTTGTCCATAAAATGGTAACAGGTGGGGCTCACAGGTCAACTTGACCACTGGGAGCCCAAAGTCTCCATCTCTTATGATCTAAATAGTAGTGATGCCAAGGTTGGCTTCTGGGGCAGTCTGAGATCTTCCATCAAAAGAAAAGCAAGTCTCTATTAGCCTTAAGGTCAAATACTTGGTTTGTTCTCTGATTGTTGTTTCAAGCTATTTAAATAAGTGCGGAATTTAAATTTAAAAACCCAAGTGCATGCTATTAACAATAATCTGAGAACATGAAACAAACCAAGTGATCTCAAGTTCCACCCCATTTCCACACTAACTGCCTACATTTAAAGTTCTCCTCGAAGCAACTTGCAGACCTTAGGCATAACATAATCAGCAAAGCAAAGACATAAGCTTTCTTCTGGAAAGAAAAGAAACAAAAATAAAGCAATTCCTCACAGAACTTGTTCCTTTAGGCCATGACTCTAAAGACAAAGGGAAATACAGCACTAGGAATGAGTAGATAAGCACAGACGCATGTACACATATGTGCAAATTTGAGGAATCTATCTGTGAGCACTAAGAGGGACCCGGTATATCTGGGCAGAGGAGAAGTGAAGAAGGAAAAGAGTATTTCTAAAGTATTTTTAATACTATCTGGAAAAATTAGTGAAAACAACATGTTCACTGACTAACATGCCACCAAATTCATGAAATAAGAAAAATGAAAAAAACTGAGAAGACTTCAATGGCTAGGATATTCTGTACAAAACCTTGAAAACTCAGTGTTCGATAAAGCTCTCTTCAGTTAGACTTAAGCATGCCATTGTAAATTGCTGGGTGCTGAAATAAGGAAATATTAAAGAAGTCGTTTTCATTTTTTTACATTACTCTTAGTTATAGAAATTAACCAGCAATTTGATATTTTTGTAAAAAATTGCTAACGAAAAGTATATTTAGGGACTCTATCAAATCGGCAGAGTCTAAAGTGAACTGATGTGACAAATGGAACTGCTTAAAGTAAAATAAATGACCATTCTCTTGTAGCTATTTGTTAAATCTGAGTGATATATTTTAATATTCCAAAGATAGATTGTATATAATCTATATATGTAAGAACATGCAAATCAATAAAATAATATACAGCCTAAATTTTTATTTATTTCATAAAATATCACAATAATGGAAATTGCATAATGAATGGCAAAGCCTCATTACTCTCAGAAATGACACTAAAGAATTTGATAATTAAGATTTCAAGATCAAGTGGTAAGTAATTTATCAAGCATTGCTTTTCATAATATTTTTAGTGAGAGGATTAAACTGAAGTGCTGCATAAATTGAGTCATTATAAAAATAGCCAAAATACGATTTTGTTATAAAACTTTTTTAGCTGTTTCAAACTATCAAGTGGGATGATATGTTAAACTTTTATCTTTTGTTATTTGTCTCTGGTAAAAAGGTGTCACCCAAAGCCAACGTTATCCTGAAGAGAGGAGCTGTTGAACCTTTTGCCTACATTACAAAATACCTGAAATGCTTGTCAGAGTTGTCATACTCTACTTATTGGGATGTCGGAATCTGAATTGTGGCAGGAAAATGAAATAAAAAATGAATGGTTATATCACTTTGCTTCTTTACAGTTCCAAGCAGGAGCTCAATACAGAGAGACAAAGAATTCTCTAGAGCATCAAAACCCTGTAAATCATGACATATATCTCTGCGCCAGCCGCTGATAAACTGTGCCTCGTTCTCCTGATGAAAGTAACAGATATGCCTCTCAAAGCGCTGAGACTGAGGAAATCACGCGGGAGAGCCACTTCTAACTCCAACCCTTACCCCGGGAGCTGGACATACCCAGCATTGTTTCCTGCTTTTGTCCAAGTGAAGTTGTGTGCAAAGCATATCTTTTCAAACAGTCCTAGGGATTTGTCATCATTTTACATTTTCAAAGGCTTTTCAGAGAACGGTATTTGGCAGTATTATGCATGAACTCGAGACCTCATTTCAGGAACTTTGACTTTGACTTCATTTAGCACTTTAGTTGAGGGACATTTTTATTTTGAAGCTTAGTAAAATCCATTGTCTCTGGGGACTGATTTTGTATTGCGCTCCTTTCCCCAAGGTCCCTAGTCATCATGGGCTTTCTCGAAACATCTTCAGTTAATGATACCTGCCAAAAGGATATTTTCTCACAACAGAAAAATTTCAATTTTTCAATACATCGTCCTCCGCTATGATGTTGCCCTTGCCGTTTTTAGATTCTAATTGGAAAATCTTCCATTTAATAATATGGTTTGATTATCTTTACAAGTTAACTTAGCAAGTAATTTTGTCACTATTGTATAAATTATGTAATTAACATTGAGAATATTATCACAACATTTTTAAAGGTTTCAAATTTTTAAAAATTTAATATTACTATATTAAGACCGTGCATTTAATACATTTAACATAGTTTAATGGTTAACAGGGCAAAGCAAAGTTTCAAAACTTTGTGCCTAATAATTATGGAGCAAAAAAAGTTGGAATACATACCTAGTTGCAGCACAGTGGATAAAATTTGATAATAGTCACAAAATTGTCCTAATGAGCTTATTTGCACATTTTAGTGTAGCTGAAATTTTATGTGTATACTGTCTAGCTCAGTTAAATGCTCTATCACTTGTTCTTTAAAAATACATTTGAAGTTATGATGTACATAGTAAAATATGTTAAGTTGATGTATGTTTATTGCAGAATATATTTTTAAGTTTTTTATCACTCGCCATGTTTTCAGTTGCAAGTAACAAAAATTCTAACTCAAATTTACTTAAACAATAGGGTGCCTTTATTAGCGCAGGTAGCAGAGCAGCTTCTACGTTGGTTTGGTGCGCACAATTCGATACTATCATTAATAAGCTTTTAGAGGTATTTTTGGTGGTTGTCCTCCCCATTGCTCTCCTTCCTTCCTTCCTGCCTTCCTTCCCTCAGTAGTGTCAGCTTTATTGAATATCTGGATAGATGGACTCTATAATGTTGAGAATTTTGCAACAGTGGCCTCAGATTTCATGTCAGTGCACCATACTATTCTATAGATAATTTTCCCCTCCGAAACTTCTAGTACTTATCTTGTTCAAATTGACTGGGTTAATTTGACCTCCTATGCTTACCAGTATCTGTGGCTCTGATGATAAAATTCACCTAAATATCTTAGACTTCAGCCACATCAGACCTACTCTGTGAACCAAGGAGATGTCAGCTTCTTAAAACAGATACTTCTCCAAGGAGGACACACAGAGGGCCCAGAGACACATGAAAGGATGCTCAGCATTGCTAGCCATCAGAGAGATGCCAATTAAAACCACAATGAGATACTGCTTCACACCAGTCAGAATGGCCATCATAACCAAATCAATGAACAAAAAGGGCTGGTAAGGTTGTGGACAAAAGGGAACCCTAGTGCACTGTTGGTGGGAATGCAGACTGGTGCAGCCACCATAGAAAACAGCTTGGAATTTCCTCAAAAAACTAAAAATGGAACTTTCTTTTGACCCAGTAATTCCATTGCTGGGATTATACCCTAAGAATCCCAAAACGCCAATTCAAAAAAACCTATGCATCTCAATGTTTATAGCAGCACAATTTTCAATAGCCAAGTGTTGGAAGCAACCTAAGTGCCTATGCAACCTAAATGAGTGGATCAAAAAACTATGGTACATTTACACAATGGAATACTACGCTGCAGAAAGAAAGAAAGAGCTACTACCCTTCAGGACAGCATGGATGGAACTGGAGAGCATTATGCTAAGTGAAATAAGCCAGGCGGTGAAAGACAGATACCATATGATCTCACCTATAAGTGGAACCTAATCAACAAAACAAACAAGCAAGCAAAATATAACCAAAGACATTGAAATAAAGAACAAACTGACAGTAACCAGAGGGGAGGGGACAGGGGAATAACTGGGAAAAGGAAGGGGAAGAGTTGTCAAGGGACCTGTATAAAGGACCCATGGACAAAACCAAAGTGGAGAAGATTGAGGGTGGGAGGTGGGGGTGGGTAAGGCCGGGAAAAATGGTGATGGGAAAATGGAGACAATTGTACTTGAACAACAATACAATGAATGAAAAAAAATTATGGGCTGAATTGAGAAGATTTGAATGCCTAAAAGAAAATTAGGGTAATTTTCAGATGAAAGGAGAATGGATTTAGGGAAATAGTTAAAAAACCACAGTCTTTATTTATCCCATCCCTCTCTCTCTGACTAGAAACTTTCTTGATGAGAACCAAAAAGAATATAGAAGATGATGACATGGTAGCCATTTTCTCCCAGTCTCCATGTTTCTTAAGCATTTTTATCCTCATTGCTCTCTTTTTTTGCCATAAGTTTTTTATTCGATAATAGTTTTAGATTTATAGAGAAGTTGTGAAGCTAGTATAGTTTCCAAGTACCCACATCAAGTTTATCCTATTACTTTTTTGTTGGCATTGCTATGATACATTTGTCACAATTAATTGATCTTAGTGTATATTATAATTATTTCTTAAAGTCTATATTTTATTCAGATTTCTTTAGTTTTTACCTAAAGTCCTTTTTGTGCTCTAGAACCTTACCCAAGATACCGTATTTGTATTTAGGCGTTGTTTCTCCCTACGTTCCTCCTGACTATGACAGTTTCTAAGATTTTCCTTGCTTCCTCAAGCTTGACCTCGATAGCTTTGAATCATCAGATATTTTTAGAATGCCTTTCAATTTGAATTTGTTTGATTTTTTCCTTATGATTACAGTGAGGTTTTGGCTTTTGGGGAAGAAGATTACAGAGGTAAATTGCCATTTTCATAATATAATATCAAGGATACATACTGTCAACATCAGATCACTTTTGATGTTACCTATGCTGATCAACTGGCTGAGATAGTGCTTGTCAGTTTTCTCCACTGTGAAGTTATACTTTTACCCTCTTTTTTAATGCTTTACTCCTTGGGAAAAATTCATTATGTGCAATCCATAGTTAAGAATGGGGAGTTACACTCCATCTCCTTGAGGGCAGAGTATGTACAAAAATAATTTGGAATTCCGCAAAGGAGGTTTGTCTATTTTGCTCTAATTACTTATTTAATCATTCATATAAGCATAGATTCATTAATGCTCATTTTATACTTTGGTTTACAATCCAATGCTACTTTATTTTGGTGCTCAAATGGCTCTAGAATAACCATTGGCCAGTGGGAACTGTTTCAGTTGGTTCTTGTCTCCCTTTGACATACCCCCTCCTCCACTGTTTTCTTCTTTTATTTCTACCCCACCTGGAGTTGTAGTCATTAATTTAGAGTGGTCACCTGACCAAGGGCCTCACTGGCATCTGAGAACTTGTTAGAAATATCTGTCCAACCAGAGTTGCTGAGTCACTACGTTTAGGTGTGGTAGCCAGCAACCTATCTTTAAACAGGCCACGTAGGTGTTTTGATACTTGAGAAAATTTGAAAAGTCTTTAAAGAATCATGAGAAGGAAGAAGGAAATATTTACTTCATTCTATAGCAAATAATTGAAGACTAAAACAAGTAAATTATTTACTCATAGACCTTCAGCAAATATATTCTGTATGAAATGTGATGATTTTTAGTTAGAAACCATTTTTGATTGTTAACTTGGATTCTTCTGTTTAAGCAACTGTCTCTTTCAGTTTTAATTTAGTTATCTAGTAACTTTTGCAGGAGTGTTTGAAAGCTATTTTTGTTTATTCTACCTTTTCTCAACTTTATATTATTTAATTTTTTATTATGGTGTTTTATTTATCTTTTATGTAATTTTTTCTGAGGGCAAGGTCAGTAATATTCATGTAAAGCCCCTATGAATAAACTAAGTACACAGATGCTCTAAAAGTGAGTATTAACTTATTGTTCTTGCTAACTCAAAACTTCTTATTGGCTATGTGTGTTTGTGTGTATACATGATTGGTCCCCGATCAAAGCCAATTAATATAACAAGAAAACTATTGAGTTGCATTGGTTTTAGACTAAGTGTTGAAGAAGAATGCCAACTTTTAGTAAAAGCTTTCCATTTAGACTCAGATGAAACTCACTGTTTCATATATTTTTAGATTATTTATTTCTGATATTTTTCTCAATTGTTTAAATATTTTATATGAAATCAATAATTATCTTGAATTCAAAATATTTTGTTAATGGTGTCTTTATAAGGCCCTTTCAGTTTTTAAAATATGTAAACATGAAAGAAATAATTTATAATGATATTTTCTTTAAACTGAAAAACTTAGTATTATTTCCCTACTTCAAGTATATAGCACCAACACCATTTAGCAAAGACCATTGTTAGCTTGCCACAGAACCTAAAAGAAGATTGAAATATGTATGATAAACTGATTTACTAAAACATTGAACTTTTCCTTTTACATGTCACTTGTATGTCATTTTTTCTCATACTTAGCTTGCGAAGTTGTAAAGTAAAACGTAGTGGTTTTATAAGGGTTCCACATTTCTACAAAGGAAACAGTGGCATTAGTCTGTCTTTTCTGTTACCAGTACAGTCATTGACTAGTTTGTATGTACATATTTTTAAATGAGTGGAAAGGTGATACATACTTTACAATGTACCTTTGAGTTGGTTCTGTTCTACGAGATCCGAAAGGCTCTATCAAGGAGAAAAGGATCCTAACTCTGATCAGGTCTGTTTTTCACCATCGGAATCATCTCAGCTTCCCAGTATTCTGTCCGGAGACACCCGTCACTGCCTAAGACGGCAGTGCGTCTGCGCTCAGGCAGGGTGGTGCCTACCCACGGGCCGAGTAACACAGCAGTCAGCGGTCTGCGGGCTCACGCCGTCCACGTCCTGGCAAGAACGCTGAAAGCTGACAGTGGCATTGCGCTGGAAAACCGTAAGCATTAATGCATTCCCATTTTAATTCTAGCCAAAAACTCCCAATCATAGGAAAATTATCAACTTTTTCCACAACTGTGCAATAAATCTGGGTAGTTTTTAAACTATAATGATAGGGTAAAAAGAACATTTTATTTAACAATGTTTTTGTGATTTGTTTCTAAACACCAAAATTACTGCCGAATTATAATTCTCTTGTTATGGTGTGGTTGTTATTGGATATTCTTTGATATCTATTTATAAATCAGAACGTGTTGATTCCATTATTTGGTTAATACCTTTAATCAAAAAACAAAAATAAATGAAAAGAAAGCTCCCATATGGTTGTTAAATCTAATACAAATAAGAAGATTCAAAAAATTAACATTTTTGTTCATTAGACATACTTTTTTCTTTTTAAAAGCAAAATTTTATAATCAAGTTAAGACTAAAAACAGGGGTAGGTATACAGTATTTTAATATTTCAAAGAAAGATATATATTATTTACTCTTTACCTTTTGTTTCTTTATGATGTGACTCATTTTTAAGTACACAGATGTAGTTATTATTTTAAAATTAATTCCAGATCATAAAAATGCATGACCTTGTACTGAATATAATAGGCACATTCTCTGATGTTTCAGATATTTTATCATTTTAAATATATGTGCGTGTATATATATATATATATACACGCACATATATTTAACACTTACATGGTCTCTGTAGTAGTTTAAAATAACTTCTATTTATTTAAAAAATTTTTGTTGTATTTTTTCCATTATCATTTAGTCCCTCCCCCTGCAGTCACCACACTGTTTTCCATGCACACACATCTTTTCTCCTTTTTGCTCAATCCAAATAACTTTTAGGGTTAAAAAGGGAATAAGAGGTTTTAGAATATCTATTATTCATCAAAGGACATATAATGCTTCAATTTAGCTGTTATAAAATTGACATGATTGTCAACAATGAGCTCAACTTATTAAAGATATGTACTGCATGCAAATGTTAATATGAACCAAATAATGGCTTTTCCCCCCTAGAAATTATTGTCTAATCCGTTAAACAGTATTTCAAGAAGTGAACCATGTCCTGTGCTTCTGAATGCACTTGCACACGCACACACACACATAACTATTGCAATAGCCAAAATAGAGGGTCTGACAGAAGTAACACTTATTTGAGTGTGGTTGGTAATATATGGGTGTAATAGTTTATAGTTTTAATTTGAGTATTTCACCTAAAATGTCCTATGGTGTGTTTGAGTGCAATATTGTTATGTTACAGAATTACATGCCTATGATTTTGTAATAAAAAAATTTATAATAAAAAATGGGCATTAATTGTACCGGGCACTGTATATGAACTCAATTTCGCTTTTACAATAACCATTGTTATTATAACGAGAACACTTTGCACAATATCTATGTAACCTGGTCACCAAGGAGAGTGGACTGGAATGCGCATGGTGAACAATGACACCTTCACTGCACTAGTCATTGGTGGGGGCGGAGTGGATGCTGTTGAAACGTGTACTGTGTGGTCCTCACATTCAAAATGACTGAGCTAGTAGAGCAATGAATCTGCACCAGGTTTTGCATTATGCTTGAACATTCCTCCATAGGCACTATTTGGATAATTCAGAAGGCTGCAGCTATGGGTGGGCAACTGGTGATTGGCAGCTTCATCCCGACAATGCTCTGACTCATGCATCACGTCTCATGCACAGTTTTTTGATGAAACATCAAATCACCCAGGTGACTCAGCCCCTCAACAACCCAGATTTGGCACCCTGTGACTTCTGGCTTTTCCCAAAACTAAAATCACCTTTGAAAGGAAAGAGGTTTCAGACTGTTTGTGAGACGCAGGAAAAGATGATGGGGCAGCTGATGACGATTGGGAGAACTGTGTGAGGCCCCAAGGTGCCTGCTTTATGGGGAATGAGGTGTCATTGTCTTAGGTACAAGGGTTCTTGTATCTTGTATCTTCTTCAGTAAATGTCCCTTTTTTATATCATATGGTTGGATGCCTTCTGGATAGACCATGTATATTTATATTTATAATTCTATGTGACTGGCATAATCATCTGGCTTTTTCATGTGAATAAGCAAGATAAATTATTTATTAAAATATGTTAAAATTATGTGTACAGAAGCAGTGAAACAACCTGCAAATGTGTGAAACAATCATAAAATTTTGCAAATTTGTGCATTTTTGAAGAGCTTCAAGAAGTCTTACTCATGTCTGCATGATTCATCATTATTATCATTTTTGCTTTTTTTTTTTTCTAGGTCCATGTCTAAAGTGACTTAACTGTGAAATCAGTGTCTTATTCTGACACAGTAGAATTAGAATCACTGTGTTCCTACAGTTGTAGAAGTTGTTTTCTGAATGGTGGTTGCAACTGAAGCATTTTTGAAGAAATAGCAAGTCATAGGATAAAAAGCAGATATAACATATTAGCATTTTTCACATCACATATATAGTAGAATATGTGATAGAAAGCATCATAAATTGCCAGATGTCAATGCATGAAATCTCCTCTTTTCTTTGACTGTGTAAGACGGCCTAGGAGTTAAGTTATCCTGATGGCAGATGATGCCTTGAATGTCATATAGCTTAGCTGGGAAATAGTAATAAAAATGTTTAGAACTTGGTTTCATACTAGAGCAGGTATATACTTCCTTATGTCTACTGGATTTATTAAGTAATTTCTAGTTTAATAAGCTATCAAAAATCCAACAAGAGATATCTCAGGAACATACTGATCTGTTTTTTGCTGCTATTAAATGATATTTTTTTATAGATAAAGATGATGACTGCAAGTTATCACCATAAATTATTTTTACATATTTACACATTTTAATAGGTAGCAGGTAAATTCACATATCTGTGGGGTAAGATATACAAACTATGTTGTTGTCCTTCCTGGACAAAAAAAATTTTGATGTTTGTTTTTTATTCATTTTATTTTTATTTGTGTCTTATTTATTTATTGGAATTAGTGCATGATGGACTGAATGCAAAGAATAGGTTGTTAGATCAATTGTATAACTGAAAGAGTATATTGGGTCTGTTTCAGAAAAGAAACTTTACCAGGTGCTGGTTAAGTAAGGACAAGAATAACTGAATTCAAATGGCACATTGTTTCTGAAAATATGTGAAAATATATTAACAAATGTCTACATTATTTGTCATCATTCTAATAAGTCTTTATCAGCTCTTGCTTGGATTACAAGAATCTAGCTGGGCCCTTCACTTTTGCTTGTCCCTTCATAATACTTCAGACAAAGATTTTTCAAAAACATAATTCTGACCATGTTACTCTCTTGCTTGAGGTCTTCCACCCCCTTAGAATCAAACCCAATCTCTGATGATGGCCTTCGTGCTGTATGCAAATGCTCTAGTCCACTTTGCTCTAATCTTTCTGTCTTTCATTTACATCTTCAAGGAAATCATAATCATTTTTTCCACAAGGATCTTTTGCATATGTTTTGTTTGTTTGCTTTTCACAAGTTTGATTTTTTTTCCTACAGATCTTTGTTAAGCTGAACCCTTCTATTTATTCAGATTTTAGTTTAAATGCCACCTCCTCAGGGAGGTGTGTTTTGCCAACTATCTAAATTTTTACATCTCCCCATTATCATTTTGTACTATAGCACAATATTTTAATTTGTTGATAGCATTTCCCACTACATAATACAATATTGCCTTGTTAATTAATTTACTTTAAATTCTCACTAGAAATATTCACCATGAGAATAGAAATCTTGCTTCTATTTCCACTTCTTATTCACAATACCTACAGTCATACCTACTATGCCTCAGTCTTTCTATCTTTTAAATATTTTAAAGAATGAAACCCTCAGTTTGCTATCAGAGGTGATCAGGTTTTTTTTAATCATTAAAAGGCATTAAAGAGGAATTTATTTATCTTTTTAAGTTTTATGTTTTAAACTCCAATGAATAAATCAAGCTTTTCATTGCCCTTTGATGTCTATACTAATGCACACTAAAGTTTTGGTAGACAACGTGTTTTGTTCTACCTTATATTTAACCTGTCTCCAATACTTCTCTAATTTTCCTGATTCTGTGACAGTTTATCCTTGAAAAGCAGCTGTCTCACATTGGACACAAGTCGGTACCTATGATGCATTCAAAAGAGGGATTCTCAAATTTCTTTATGCCTCATTTCAAATGCATATATTTGAATATATACTTAAATATACACATTTATAATGGAATAGCAATATTTTCTTTAAAGTTTTTAATATTGTTACTTTTCTTTTTAAACATTTTTTTTCCCCAAATCACCTCTTACTTAAGTAAAATGCATAATTGCATGGTTCTCTCAGAGGAAGATAAATGGAAGGAGCAGTGATATATTGTGGTAGATTGATTATGATACAATGTGCCTTATTTATACTATCCAATAACAATTTTAAATTAGGCATTCAAAACAATTACTGGAATTATGTACATCACTAAGAAAGGTTTTACTTAATCTATTTCTTGGTCACTGATCTTATTGATTTTAATTGCTACTCACGTAAGTTTTATTTCATTAATGTATTAAATGTTGATTTAACATATAGTTTTCAAAGTAAGCAATCTGCTGATACAAAATAAGATGAAATGTTTTCATATCCAAATTATGTTTTAACTGTAGTTATTTATTTTTGAGCATTAAAATCTCACATAAAAATTTAAATTTTTTTCTCTGATTAATTTGTTTCTCCACTTTGCTATAGCAGTTATTAGATGATTACACAATTGTCTCCCCCATGTCTTTTGACACTTTTGAAATTTAATCCCAAAAATCATGTTCTTTTTTACCTCAAGAAATATTAAAGCTATGAAAAGACTCCTATTTTTTCTAATTTTTAGATTTGGTTCCTCAGTTTTACTTTATATGTTCCCTTTACATATCATCTAACAACTATTCATTTAGCAAATTATTTTGGAACAAAATCTATTTAACATCAAAAATGAAATTTTGGACCATAAATTTGTGACATAGAAAAAAGGAAAAAGAAAGAAGCCTCAACAAACATTGGTTGATTGTAGTGTTTTTTTGCCGGGTATTGTACTATGGATTAAAATTACAGTGGCAAAAAATATATGGTTCTTGTAGCTCAATGCCTAGCAGAAGTAAATACATGTAAACTAAAATGTAATAGAGTTGTATAAGCGCCGTTAGATAGAGAATATTGGAAGGCATTGCATTTCATAATGAAGAAAGTGTCATAAGTCTCATGGAGCCTTTATATCAAAGGGTGAATTTTAATTCAGCTAATCAGAGAGAATTGACATTTACAGGAAGAAATGAGCATGGAGGGGTGCATCTGCTGAGACTGGTTAATTAAGAACCTCATACAATACACAAGGCAATATTTTTATCTATATTTTTATTGTCTTTCTAATTAATGGCTTTAAATATTACTTATATGTTGCTAACAACCAAATATGTACTTTAGATCTTGATTTCTATTGATTCTTCATAAGCGGTATGTCAAGGGAGAGAGTCAATACTATTTCACAAGAGATATATAATGGGATATTGGAAAAGTCCATTAACACACATTAGTTCTGCCTATACATCTGGTGGAATCAGGGGTTATTAAATTAATAACATATAATAGTAATAACCATTATTTATTGAATCCCATTTAAAAAATATTTTATTTATTTATTTTTTGAGAGATGGGAAGGAAGGGAGAAAGAGAAGGGGAGAAACATCGATGTGTGAGAGATACGTTGACCAGTTGCCTCTCACACGCTCCCCACCAGGGACCTGGCCCACAACTCAGGCATGCTCCCTGACTGGGAATCAAATTGGTGACCCTCTGGTTCACAGACCAGCGCTCAATCCACTGAGCCACACCAGTCAGGGCTGAATATCAATTTTGATTCATTCAAAATAATATCCCATATTCAAACAATGTTATGATATAGGCATTTTTATCCAAGTATCATAGGTAAAGATTTGAAAGCATAGAGGAACTCGTAAAGGGACTTAAGTTGCAAAGTCAGGATTCAAACTTAGATCTCTCTTTCTCTCTTTAAAGTGAGGGCATATACTATGAAATCTGAAGAAAAAAATGATGAGTTGAGTTTGAACATTTTCATTTTGAGACACCCATGTGAGGTAAAAAGGCTGCTGAATATTTGTCAGAACCTCTTGAAAATGATCCCACACAGGGATTTGTTCTTCAGTATCATGTAAGGGGCAAGCAGAAGATTGTGTGTTTGAGTCTACTGATATTGTCAGTAAAAAGGTTAGTGAAGAGGGCAAGTACAGAGCCCTAAATAACACAAACATTTCAAAACCAGTTGGAGCAAAATGAGCAAAGGAAGGAGAAAGAAAGAGTTTAAAAGGTAGAAACAATTAAAACCTGTTACGACATGGAAACCAAGGAAAAGTGTTTCAAGTAATTGGAGGTAAGTCAATAATGTTAGTGCTTACAGAAAGATTAAGCCAGACGGAAAAGTCAGCTATAAAGCTCAATTTTATTTGGGTTCTGGCTCAACCAATCCCTAAGCCAAGAAGAACCTCATTCTCAGTGCCAAAGAATTTCCGTGATTTTTATCCAGCCCCATCTCTCTCCAATTAGAACAAATATATTTTATAAAAATTGGCATAAATTGTTAATAATATTCTATCTGAATGTCATCATCCAGAATTGAATTGGTGAAGTTACAAAGAGTGCAGTAAGTGCCTATTCAGGTATGATATTAATCTACAGGAAAATTTCTAAACAAGTCTGGTAATAGACTAGCTTTACTTCTTAGTCAAGACTTCAGTAAAGACAGAAAGAATAAAAGAATCAATAAAACCCTTAGAAGTATACTTTGGTTGAATCACAGGTAACATTTGACTTTTATTTATCCTGAGCCCATATTCCATTACCTTCTTAAGTTATTTTGTGTGTTCTTGGGAGCCAGTGTTAATTAATTATATCACTTAATCACTCATTTTGCAAATATTCCCATCTGAATGGGACCCAGGGACCTCATGGGAATGAATTCGAAGTTTGTTTATATTAAGGTTCAGACATTTGCAAATGTATCTCAGA
This sequence comes from Mormoops blainvillei, assembly GCA_004026545.1. Lineage (NCBI taxonomy): Eukaryota > Metazoa > Chordata > Mammalia > Chiroptera > Mormoopidae > Mormoops > Mormoops blainvillei. The sequence goes on from PVJD01001814.1 coordinate 145,659, forward strand.
CATCCACAGATTTGTCCGATAGGCTGAAGAAGTTATCATAGAATCAACTCTTGGGAGGATAGGCAGGGACACTGACAGGTAAATTGTTCGAAAAGAGGCAACACTGATCTGCTGATCCAGAGAGACCAACAGGCAGTGGTTCCAGGAGTAGCACGAGTCTCTGTGTAAATTGTTTTGTTTTTATGCCACAATCAACATCAAAACCCACAGACCGATAAGGTCTAGGAGAATATATTCTTCCATTTAGAGTAGAAAAAATTTTTATCATGCATTTTTTAAAGTTTTCAAGCCACATATTGATACCCAGGATCTCTTTTTCCCTAGAAAGAATTAGTCATCTGTAGAGGAAGGCAGTTTCACAATGGTCGGTTAGTGCAAACATGTAATCTCAGTAACAGAGACTATACACTAATCTACTAAACACAGTATAGTTTAACAGATTGCTATACTCTTGAATTCAGTGAATTCAAAATTCACATATGGAATTCAACAGCAGATATATTATACTTTGTAAACAAAAATAAAATATCTTATACACTCTTTAGTATTTACTCTGGCCTTAGGATGCCTAGAATTTCACTCGGAAGTATTTCTACATTTACTAACTCTCAGATAAATTGGCTGAATTATTCTCACCCTGAATCAAATGTGAGTTGCAGAATGTTCTGAGTTTTTCTGAATTAAGTGGACTGTTTTTTTTTCCTTGTTTTTGGTTGTTAATTACTGACTTCCTTTATTATTATTGTGTTTACTGGAGTGGTCATTTATAATTTACACTAACACTTCATATTTTTGTCTTTAATACACTTTAAAATATTCTTTTATGCCCTGGCATTTTGGCTCAAAAACAAACCAAAAAAGTATAAGAAAAAAATGCTATCTGTTTTATTGTCTACGAATTTGAATAGCTAACTTTTTATAGCCTATATACTGAAAAAAAATCTTCTCATTTACCTGTAACACAATGAGGATTTCTACATTATGCTAAAACGTTACATACTGCCAATAGCTCAATTATATATACTTTTATAGTTCATTACCCAAACCATCTCTCTCCCTGAGAAATCCAGAAATTTAGCTATGCCTCATTGATTCACAGTAGATATGCCAATCTGGATGGAGGGTTTTTTTTTTTTTAAATTACAGAATTAAAAAACAACTGCACTCATTTACATATATACTATACTGGTGTTCTTGTCTGATACTTTATTGCACCAAGGCTTCTGTTAGCCCATCAAATGCTGTTGCCTTTGTTTAAAGAAAGTTCTAAATCCAAGTTCTGAATCTGATTTCCGTGTCAACCAGTTGGCTTTCCTCTAAGCCAGTCTTATTTCAGTTTACAGTTAGTTCAGCAGAGTACCGCTGTAAATGCGCAACAGAGTTTCTGGTACTTGAGATTAACATTATTTTAAGCTGTGCGTCCTTGTCCTGTGTATGTGGAGTATGTGGATGTATTGGAACATAGAGGCTATCACTACAGAACACTATCACATTACTCCAGCAGGTAAGGCTTCTCTAGAGTCTTTGAGGCAGAGAAGGACAAGTATTATTAATGTTACTATGATTATTATGACACAAATTTTACTCGCTTGTAATCTGAAAGGGTGATTCACCATTCTTCACCTTCTTTAATGTTTTACCTATCTGTGTCTGAAATAACTCCACTGAAAGGACATGAGTACCTTTCAAAAATTAGGTCATACATAATCTATAACATTTCATTTATGATCCAACAATGGATGGCAGAAAAATACATTTACCTATAAATTCGTTGTAGGAATCCTTTATTATTTTTTTACATAATGACAGGTTGAAATTGGTTTGATAAAAAGTTTGTTTCTGATTATTATGCAGAATTTGTCACTGAAGTTATATATGTTATAATCTGAGCAGCATAGATAAACACATTTTAACAGAGGTATTAGGTGTAAGGTAGCAGGTATGCACAAAAATTAACAAAAACTATTTCAAGAAAAATAATTTTATAAAAATACCAGTTACCTTTCATATAAATTTCTAATAGACTATTTTGTCTTTCATTATAAAAAATCATACTGAGCAAACACTCCAAATGATTTCAATTGTTTTCTAATATAGCAAGATGGTTATGTAGAATTATAGTAATCGTGTCTAAACTAAGTTAAAATCTTCGGTTCAATGTTTCAGTCATGGTATAAAGTTGATTCAACATTTCCTGACAGAATAATAAAGAAATGGGATTTCCCCTATTATATTAAGGAAAACTGTCAGCCAAACAACTTGTTACAAAAATGAACGGCATTCAAATTTCTGCCCTCCATCTCGTGGGCCAAAATTGTAGATTATATTCTTCATTTTAACATGCTGAAAATTTGTACTGTTCCCATACTTAAATGATGTTTTTCATTAATGGCATTTACTATGCAATCTTTGGGCAGATATTTTATGTACTATGTGATATTCTTTTTCTTCTAACCTGAAGCTCTTGAGTGTTTACTTGTTTAAATTTTCACTCATTGTTTTCAAGGTTGCACTTTCTTTGAATAATTATAGTTTTGGTGGACATTATTACATTTTGCTCATTTTATTTATAAATCTATAAAAATTAAACCCCTACCATAGAATATCATGGGAATATAAAATACCAACATGCAAAAACAAACAACCAACCATACCAAACCGACTGAAAATAAAATCAACAAACAAAAAACCAATTTCTCTTGAAGAAAGTGAGTACTTTATGGGGTCTGCATAATCAAGAAAGCTCACTAATGAGTTATCAGGAAATTAGAAGAACAAGCTAAAATAAGAATTATTTTAGAACTATCGGTATCAAAGTAGCTCTATCAGAATCACAGTAAGAGATACAGAGAGTACACAGTAGTAGGCCTTTCTTAGTGTGAGCAGGCTCAGGTCTCACTGGAAAGAATCAAGATTAAAAACATTCATTTTTAAGCCCCTGGTTCCATACATATGTATTTGATGTATTTACAGGCACAGTATCTGAAACTTTAGGACACCATTCTTTGGGGGGAAAAACTCCTACACACACACACATATATATATATATATATATATATATATGTGTGTGTGTGTGTGTGTGTGTGTGTGTGTGTGTGTACACATATTTTCTTCCCTTTATCAGAACCTGGAGCATAACAGTAAATATCACTGTAAGGTGTTTTAAATTCATAAAATTTTTAATCTTTAGTAAGGGAGGATATTCAGGGAGAAAATTCATCTGCTTTTCTTCTACCTCCCACTTTTTAAAGTTCACCTTTGCCTGGTATGTTAATGCTAGGAAACATTTCATTATCTTAGACCTTAAGTTTAAAAGTACCGTTGAGGCTCTGGCCGTGTAAGTCAAGAGTTAGAGCTTTGTCCAGAAATGCTGAGGCTGCAGGTTTGATCTCAGGTCAGGGCACATACAAGAAGCAACCAATGAATTGTATAAATTAGTGGGACAACAAATCGATGTCTCTCTCTCGTTCTCTCGCTCTCTCTCTCTGTAAAATTAATAAAAATTAAAAAAAATTAAGTACAAGTGAGAATCGCTCTCATAATTCTCCACTAATTGCTGTCTGCTTTTAAAGAAGAATCATTTATAATTGTATCACATGATGGTGAGTAAGTGTCATCTTAAAACATCTTAACCTTTCTGTTAACTCTACAATTTGGTTAAAACAAAAACAAATCGATCAACACTTCTGTAATTTTCATTAGTGGCACAGCTTTCCTCTCTGATTCAAAAATAAAACCTTTGGTCGATGTGTTTATTACATTCCCACTTTTTTTTTCTTTTGCTCTTTACATGGTATTAAGAAAGAGCATGTGTAATTCATTTTAAAAAGAATTGAAATCTGAGACAAATTATCTCTAATGTACTCTTGAGAAGTGATTGGGTTCCTTGGCTGAATCCAGCTCAGCATTCAAATTTTTCTGCGTGTAACTCCTATGCCAGCCTGATGAATCTTGTGAATACTTTATACTTAAGAATAAAAGAGTGATATTCAATGGCTCCAGCAACTAAAGAATCTTAAACCATCTAAAACTAATTGTTTTAGATAATGATTGAGTAAATGTGGGCAAATACTTTTCTAGAAATGATTATAAGATACTTCCTTATTTTCTTTTTGGCTCCTTATGCTTTGTACAAGAAGTTGATGTATTAATATTGTTTTACCACAAAAACATGCAAGTTTATTGCCTGGAAATTGTGTATGCAATTTCAATTCATGTTATAAAACATGTGAACATGTGATATACAAAGAATTTACAGTGAGCCCTAATCCACCGATTGGAAAACATATAAATTTTTTTTCTTTACCCTTACTGCATAATCTGTTATTAATTTTATTAATGAGTTTAATCTTCAAAGAATACAAAGTCCTTGGATTATGACAAAGGTCAAATTCTTTGTGAGTCAGGCATTTAAAAATATTTATGAAAGGTTGAAGTAATTTAAAATATTAAGTTATTCTCCTTCTGCTGTTTTGACTCACAACTATTTGTACCACCATTTGTCTAAGTGTAGAGTATACTCCCTAATAAAAAGATGGAAATAAAACAGTGACCGTCATTGCCAGAGGTCAATACCAAAAAGACTTTAAAAAGTTCTATTAATAAAGTTAACTGTATATGATTTGAGTAAATGCTGACAGGCAGTACTTTATCAACTGCTCTTGGAACACCTACTGCTCTTGTATGACAATTTTCATTGCTGTGATAATTAGAACTGCTACATTTAAATAACATTGCTGAGACTCCAGCACAACATAATGTCATGTGTAGTGTTGTAGCTCAAGCAGGATGACACTGTGCCTGCCTTCTAAATGTTGTGAGAGGCTGCATTCAGCTTCAGTGAAAGTTTTTTGAAGACTCTTTCAACACATTTCGTGTTGGGTGGTCCACGTGCGCACCTGCTCACACCGCGCTGTGTTCGGCAGTGTTTGACCAAAGCAGCATGACCCCCATGCCTCACCCTCCTTATTCACCGGGTCTCGCCCTGAGTGAGTTTTTTTGTTTGTTTGTTTCCCCAAATGAAAAAAAGCCCTCAGGGGAAAATGTTTTGCTAATGTGGAAGAGGTGAAAGTAAAAATGGCAGAAGCACTAAAAAGGCATCAAAATTGATGAGTTCAAAAACCGTTTAGAGCAGTAAAAAGAACTATCAATATGTTTACTGCATCAAATGGAGAGTACTTTGAAGGTGACTGAAGTTTAAACATGTAAGAAAAAATATACAATTTTTAATAAATAAATTCCAGGTTTTTGGGTCGCCACCTTGTAAAGTATACATGATAACTCACTTTGTCAAAGTTCATCATAACATTCCCTTAAAAATAAAGCTTATTAGAGCATCCCAGATGAGAATTTATAAAAGTACAATGAAAATATGCATTTTCAGTAATACTTCTTACCACTTAAAGTTTCAAACAATATGCATATACATACAATACTGTATCTTTATGAAATTTTACTTTTTGAAGATTTGGTTGGAAACAGCCATGGAAAAGAACAATAGTTTTTAAAATCTATGTTTTTAAGAGATACTTTATTAGAGTTTATTTTCTACTCAAATTTTTCTTTTAATCAATTTTCACTTCCATCCCTGACTTTCTTTTCAAAGCACTATAGTATAATCACATAATTTGATGTAAAAGGTAAAAAATGTCCTCTTAAAATTGTTCCCTCTTGTTTCCAACCCCAGCCAAATGGATGACATTTTCTGTGCTTAAAAATGTGATGAATAGAAAATTGAGTCATTTAAACCTATACATCACCTAAGATATGTATAGAAAGGATCTAAAAGCTAAGAGACTTTTTGTGTGTGATAATAAGCTCAGGATTTCATCAGACTTTTTACAACAGCTAATAGGGTGAAGGATGGCATAGCTTCACAATACTTGAGATAATGTTCCATTCCCGTAAGTAGTTATATAATACCAATCACAGAAGTACTTAGTTTTTAACAAAAGACCAAATGAGATCTTTCTGAGAGTTACTTAAAATATAGACCAGGAAATAAAGAGAGTGAGCATTGCTGTGTATTGTTCACAGAGAAGGACAGAAAGCTGAGGGAGCTGGGCAAAGCAATAGGTGTGTCTGAGACAGCCTGGCGTCTAGGTGACCTTGACCCCACATTTATACGTTAAAGTTTCAGCATGGTCTCAGTTCCTGCTCAATCAATCCCTGTACAATTTAAAGATATATGAGGCCAAGGAGACTTTGAGGGATTTATTCCAGTAGTCATTTGTCCCAACTCACTTTTACAGTTAGAGAAAATAATTAATTGCTTTGCTAAATTAATTAGGGCTTTCAGCAAAGATGTATCTGGGATGTCTAAAGTTCTATAAACCACTGAGCTTTGACACATTCCTGTGATCCCTTTAAGCCTTTTAACTTACAGTGGGATGGCTACCACAGCCATATTACTATTTCAGCATATTGAACTTAGTTTACTTAATGTTTTATGCAGCTCTCACTAGAAGTAAAGGAGAGCTGACAAGCATTGATGAACATACTGGAAGGATTTCAAGGAAAACATTAACTGCTAACCTCTATGTACTCATATTAGTAGTCAGGGTCTCTAAAGAATGAGAATAGTTTTATATATAGTCCTATTATATATATGCATATACATGCACACACATATATACGTATGTGTACACATGTGTGTGTACACATATACACATGTGTATATGTGTGTGTGCATGTATATGTTTGGGGGGAAGGAGAGGGAGAGAAAATTGGAAAAAACCAATGTTTTAGTTTGAATCCAAAGGCAGGAAAAACAGTGTCCCAGCTCAAAGGTAGTCAGGGATGAGGAATTCCCTTACTCTCTGGAGGGTGAAACTTTTTGTTTTATTCTGTACTAAACTGAGTGGATGAGGCCCATCCACACTGGGGAGAACAATTTGTTTTACTCAGCCTATCAATTAAAATGTTAATCTCATCAAAAACACCTTACAGACTTGCTTGGAATAAAGTTTGACCAAATGTTTGGGCATCCCAAGGCCCAAACTGATATCCACCCCTTGACAACATGACCCCCTTATGCACCTTCTGTAGCCACAGTTAATCTCCAAATAAGGACAATAATAGGGTCATAAATCCACTGAACATGATACAACCATTCTGTGTAGAACCCAAAATGCACCCAACCTTTTACCATTAGAGGATGTAAAGTCCTTCAGTGATGTTTGCTCTTTTTGATACCCTATAATTTAAATACTATGATGTAAATTTGTCAATACTTAAATATTATAATATAGAATCAATCCATCTTATGTTATATAATAAAGGAATAAGAGAGAGAAGAAAATTATTTTATTACACACATCTCAACATATTCATAACAAGATAAGGAGCAAATACTCATGAGAGTTACAGTCTTTATTTCTGTAACTGGTTGCATGTTCATAGTTGATATTTACAACTGTCATCCCTTGATATCTGTGGAAAAATGGTGAAAACATTTCTCCCTTTGCAACTAAAACCCTTAGGACACAAGAATAGGAAATAGGGAATAGGAAACAAACATTTTGCTAATGGGTCACTAGGTGTAATAGTGAACTTTCATTTCTACTTCTTGATTCCTGGACTGATTAATTCTGGCTCCAGGAAAAATAGCACCATAGATTGGATACTGATTCAGAGTATATATATCTTTCCGTAGAACCTTATCTCAGCCTGGTGAGGTATTGTCACCTAGCTGTCAATATAACTGTGTCTTCAAAAGGCCATTCTACCATTCTGTCAAACTGTTACCATAGTAGCTAGCTAATTACTAATAAGAAAAAGGGGAGTAAAGGGAATTAGACATTAAGTTTAATAAACTGGGGAGCATAAACCTGTTTGTTTCACCAGGAAGCTACAGCTTTTCATACTCCAGGGTACCTCAGCATTCTGCTCCAAGGGTATTAACATCCCTCTCTCCTCCCGCCCCCATAACAGATTATCAGAGGGGGGTACAAGGGGTGGGAGGCACATGCGCAATAGAAGTCAAAATGGTGCAGGGAGATATGCTTGACCAAAGAGGCCTGTCAGTCTAGTTTGAGGAACAATGGGTTGGCTGTGGGGTGGACCCATTGAAAAGCCTTCAAAAGCTTGGGAAGTTGATTGGTTCTATGAGAAAAGCACCTGGTCCATCCCGAACCCAAGCTAATATAATGCGAGGGGAACAAAGAAGATCTCTCTCTCTCTCTCTCTCCCTCTCTCTTTTTCTCTTCCACCCAGTAATGTGCTCACCCCATGCATTGCATGTTCTCTCTCTTCTGGGTGCATGCAACCATGTAGGTCTAGCAGCTTCTGGGTCCAGCGACAGGCTGCATGGGCTCCAAACGACTAAGCTCTAATGCGAAGCAAAAACTCTGGACCTTGGCTTTTGTATTGGCCTTGCTGAGGACACGACTGGAACTTTCCCTTGGTGGAATGGATGGAGAGGGAACACAGGGGCAGCCTTCCACATGAATAAATCATCTTTCCACACCACAGTCTCCTATGCATTGGTCCTTGGAATGCTTTCCTCATGATCCCTGTGGAAGAGCCTGGTTTCCACCCACAACAAAAGCAGCCACTTCGGGATGGTATAAAGCATTCAGCCTCTCCTAATGCCCAGACACAGGCCAAGAGCTATTTTTCAAATGGATAGTAATTATCCAAAGAAGATAGTAGGGCCGTGATCCAAAATCCTAAGTGCCGGTGCTGCGACTCCTCTCCAGGGGCCTGCCAAAGGCTCCAAAGGGCATCCCCATCTGCCACTGACACGCCCATCGCCGTGGTCTGCCGGGTCCCAAGGCCCAGGCAGCAGAGTGGCCTGCCAGCAGCCTGGGCCCTGCTGCAGAGGCTTCTCTTGTTTTGAGCCTCACTCAAAACTAGCAGTTTTGGGGATTACGAAGTAAGTAGGTCAAAGTAATACAACCCAATGAGGAACATGTTGCCTCCAAAATCAGAAGAGATTCACTAGGTATTGTGCCTTTTTTTTTGGTTGTAGGATGGGACAGATAAAATAACTTATCCTTCATCACAGAAGGGATATCTTAACATACCCCAAACTACTGAATTCTTAGAAATTTCACTGAGGTAGAAGGCCTCTGCATTTTTGTCATGTTTTTCTCAACACTCTGACAGGCAAATGTCTTACCAGTATGTCTAGAATAGTTGCTACTTCTTGCTCATGAGATCCAATCAGTGTAATGCTAGCAATGGAATGGACCAGTGTGATATCATGTGGAAGGAAAAGTGAATAATAGTCCTGGGAACTAAATTGTGACTGAAGGCTAGAGACTTGACACACCCTTGAGATAAGACAGACAGTATTGCCAATCTGAAAACAAACTGCTTCTAATGGCTCTTATTGACAAGTATGGAGAAAAAAATATTTTGCTGGGTCAACAGCTGTGTACCAGGAAGCTGAGGATGTGTGCATTTGCTCAAGCAATGAAATCACATATGGTAATGTAGCTGCAACTCTTCCATAAAGTTCTGCCTCATATCAGAAGTGGGCTGGACCAGTACTCAAAGAGAAAAGGAGTCTCAGTTTGCAGTTTTAAACGAGGCTGTGAACTTTAAAGGGATTTGTAGGACTATGGTTAATGGAACTGTGGGCTATAGGTGAGTCCTAGGCAAATTCAAGAAAGAATGAAAGGAATATTTAATTAGCCTCAGGGCTGTTTCAGAAGATCATTCAGGTTTATCAGTGTACCTGGCTCAGGGAAACAAGGTATGAGTTAGGAACGTAATCTCGCCATTGGTGGTCCTGCCAAGGACAGAGGTCCCAGGCCCCCTCTTTCTGCCTGCACAGACTTCTGACACTGGGGACTGAGCCATTACCTGGCTTTAATCCCACCTGTGCTACCTGAAGCAGGGGAAGCAGCTGTCCAAACACAGGTAGAAGTGGTTGCTCACCACATGTGGAGTGGCTAAACCCTGATTTTTTTAGGTTTTTCTCTTTACACTGACCCCTTGATGGTCCTTGTTCTGGAGTCAATAAAATGGCCCTTTACAAGGTCTTTCCTAAAGCCTGATTGTCAAATGAATAGTAGTAATTTATGGGGCAGGATCTACTCCTTACTTGTGATCGTGGTGACTGAGAATGCCCAAGGAGAGTCTACTTTAACCAGCCTTGCTCTACTTGGGCAAATTTCTGCCCAACAGGCTTGAGGCACCCTCTGCGCATCAGGGAATTGGAAGCTGCTCTAACCTGAACCTTTGGGCTCTGCTGTATGGCTCATACACCCCTATGCCCACATCTCCTCCCCTGATATAAACCCTTCCTAAGACTGGATCCTGACCAGTAAGCATCTACCCATCCCGGCCCTCTAGAGTCGCCAGCTCAATATCTGAGTGTCTTGGACACCCCCCCCACCCCCACCAGAAAACACTGGAAACTTGATTGCCAATGAGTAAAGGTCTAGTGCCCAAGGCGAGCCTGCTAGGAGGCCACACCTGGTGAGTAAGTAGCCTGCCTCCCAGACTATTAGCTTAGGGCAGTCCTCCTCCCCTCACGCCATTTTAGAAGGACCTCTGGGGCCTTATTTCCAACCCAACAGCTCCCCAGCAGTCTTCTGGGGAGACTTTCTCCTCTTTTGCCAGGGAGTTCCTGGGCTTCGGAGTATTTCCTCACCCATTAGTGCCGAATCCCTCATTTCTGTGCTTTGTAACCACCGCATCACATGCCAATGTCCTTGACAATCTGTACTATGAAATACCCATTCATTATTTTCATGGGAGATCCTTGGTGCAAACATAGAAACCAAATTCACTATATAATCTGAGAACTTAAGTAAGATGTAAAGTCCTGTGCGGCCTCTTCATGGCGTAGCCTGTGGTCATGTAAACTTCCAGTTCCCTCCAGCAGAGGGGCGTTGGGTTGGACATGCAAGTGGCTGAGTTTCTCTAGCTCAGACCACGAGTAAGAGATGAGTTTGGTCAGAACAAAATTTTAATTCACAGATTTATATATTATCTACAGGGAATCAAGATATTATTGTAGATATTGCAGAAATGTGTTTATATGAAATTGTCTTCCTTTTTTCATAGTTCTTTTAAAATCAATAAGTAAAAACTTAGACAAAAGAAAAATTCAATTAACTTCTGAGTAGACTTCTCAACCATAAAGAAAGGAAATCTAGCTGTAAGATGTAAGGTAAAATTCTCAAAAGGAAGTCCCATCAAAGTTAAAGTTTGATTGGCATAAAAAAATCAGGCAAAGAAAGAGAAGAAGCCGGGCTGTGAAAAGGAGGAAAGCTTTTGGTAGAAGAAATAGCTCATGAAAGACACAAAAGAGAAGAAAAGTGGTACATTTGGAAAGTGGTGAAGAAGACACATTTATTAAAAACTGAGATTTCTCTTTAAATGAAGCTACCTCAGCTGAAAGATAGGTGAGTCATTTTAATCTACCAACCTGTTTCTATTAACCAAAGAGCTGTTTTGGACATTGAGGGCAGGTTTCAGCTGAGAAGATATTGTCAAATTATCCGGATCCCCCCAAACACTGAGTAATGGTTTAGAAATCAGGAAGCTGTGGAAAGTCTTTAAGGGGTAAACAAAGTCAAAATGGGAAAGAAGCTGGAGGAAAAGATTTAAATTGTGAGGAGGAAGGCGGCATAACAAGGTGGACATTCCGTTGAAACTTAGCAATTTTTGCAACGCTGTAGGAGTGAAATTCTTAATAGAGTCATGCCAGCTTGGACTTATTGTGTTACTAATGAAGCCCTGCTTCTACCCTGGTCCCAGTGGACCCAAAGTTCCCTGAAACCTGATTAGAGTTGGAAGCACTTGCAACCTCAGGAGAAAGTGTGGCCTCTGGAAATCGGACTTGGGATGTGAGCTCTGATGTTAGTGTTCTACTAACGTCATCAATGTTCTCTAACACCCAAACTAGAATGTACACCTTGCTCGAATGTACATCTGCTTTTCATATGGACAATATAACTACCAAGGTATGTTTCACCTCTGCAGTGTCTCTTGCCTTCCTTCTATTATTATTTCTTTTTTACTCCAATTACTGCCATTCTCATTTACTGGGAACTTACTTAATTATTATTAATGATCTATTGATCTCCAAACATTGTAAAGAAACATGGGCAATAAAACTGGTATTCCATTAAATTAATAAAAAAATAAAATAAAAGGGAAATTAATTGGTCTGAATTTCAGTTATTCCCATGATATAACACTTGTTTATATTGACCAATTTCCCCACCTGAAACATCCTTTAATTCATCACCTAAATATTTTTCTTTTGTTTTCCTGTTCATTTTCCTTTTCGTGCTTTTACTCATGCATTTATTGAGTCAGAATATTCTCTCTGTGGTATGCACCCGTTGTATTCATGCCTATTATTCAACAGGCATTTCCAGCATAAAAATATATAGTCCCAATACAAAAATGCCCCAGGAAGCCTTTCTTAAGATTTTTACCCGTATCTTTTTTTCGTTTGACTGTCCACCACACTTTGTATATCTGTCAGCATGCTAAAGATGTGATGAATCAATGATACATTATATTTATTTGTGTGAGTGCTGCGATGCACCGCCTAGAGCCCCTTAGGGATAAACAACACTATTACAGCTGCTGGGAGTGGAAGAGCGGACAGCCCTCAGATGTCCTCCGACTTTGAGGATTGCTTCATCTGAAGAGCAAAACCTCGCCATGAACACGCCCTACAGGCCACATCAATGACTGATTAACATGTTGATAGAACACCCAGCCCCATTTCTCCAAATTCAGGCAACTATGAAACAGCTCCGTGTAGATCAAGCAGCGAGCCCTGCATTGAGACCGCATTCCAGAACTACACTCCTCCCTTCCCCACTGAATCGTGCTTCCACACCTTTCCTTCCATAGGTGTTAGTTAACCCTATACATTTTCCCAGTCAATCTCTGATATGTTCTATTGATCTAATAATGTGCTTTTGGGGGAATCCAAACTGCATTATTTTTCATTCACTGAAACATGTTGAACTATATATAAGGTAAATATTTACTGTTTCATGTGCAAGAAATATTCTAAGTGTGGTTGAAGACACAAAGCAGGAAGAGAAATGGCTCTTGCTTTCAAAAATTCTAGGGTGAGCCCAGGCTGGTCTGGCTCAGCTGGCTGGGTGTCAGCCCACAAAACAAAAGGCCATTGGTTCTATTCCTGGTCAGGGCACAGGCCTGGGTTTCTGACCTGGTCCCCGGTTGTGGTGCATGGGAAAGGCAACTGATTGATGTTTCTCTCCCTCATTTTCTCCCTCCTTCCCCCTGTCTCTAAAAAAATAAATAAATAAAATCATGTAAACAATTTTAGGATGAGAGATGAGGGAAGCATGTATATAAAATGCACCAAGTGATTAAAACATATACAAATAAAACACGGGGATTTTGATACAGGAACTGCACTTAAGTATTTCCTATCTCCTGGGAAGGATTTTCAGCTCCTTTGTAGAACGAGTATATTTTCATAGGCTGTTTTTACTCTGTTGTATCCAGTGACTTGAACAAAACTGATACCCAATATGCAATTGTTGAATTGATCTCATGATGGTTGTTCTGAAAAAATTTTTAAAAATCCCACAAGAAACATTCAATAGAAGCTCTCTTATGCAGTGACAGAATAATTATGAATTAATTTTGATATCCAAGGAGCCATTGTATTCATGGGTTTGTTTACCACCAAAAACAAGAATTATAGGTATGTAACTCTGAGTCAGAAATGTTAGTCCTAAAACTTGAGCAGCATCCAGAATTTCAAAGACACACAGATTGATTGGTTCATCTTCCTAGACAGGTAGGTACTGCCCTCCATTTACAATTATACAGAAACAATTATATTTATGTTTTTTCATTCTAATTTGGCTCATGTCTAATATAACCTCTCTGATGAGGATAATATACAGACCAGTATTTATTTACTTTTTACAGCTGGTTGTTTAAAAAATTTTGAGATGGTTACATTGGTCACTAAGTGCTTAGTCTAAAGGAAAGAGAGTTGTGTGTCAGTGTCCTCAATGTTCTGCAGAATCACCTTATTTCCCTAAAAAGTCTTGTTTAGAAGAAACAAATAATAGCGTGGTTCAATAATCTGTATAGTAAATAAGGAATTAAACTTAATTGTTGAATGCATTGCTAAATGACTGATATTTTTTATTTTTGTTAAACAAATGTAAGATAGCCAAAGTAATTCTACTAACATTAATGTATAAAGACTTGTATTTCACTAAACATTGGTATTTACTAAATATATTATTTTCATATTTAATTACTGTGTATCAAAGGATATAGTTATGTTTAGTTCTTGAAAGTTATGCTTTTTATTTAAACTAGATAAAAAAAGTAATAGTGCTTATTCTAGATTTTCCAAGAACTATGTTCAGTGAGGAAATTAAAAGAGAGAAAATACACAATTAAGTGTTGAATCCTCTAATCTGAAAACACCATGATCATAAGTTTGCATCTAGACCTAAAGATTCATAATCATTTTACTTTATCGCCATCCTTACCACCTGCACATGGCGGAGGATGGGTCTGTGTGAGGTTTCATTTCTATTTCCTGCTGTTCGTTCAATTAGTTTTCAAATTCATTAATTAAAATAGAACAGTTGATTAATGACTCATGAACAATTTATTTTTCAAAAATGTCAAAAACACATCATTACAAAACAATGTTTTTTATAAGCTGAGATACTGACACCTACATATCTCCTTCATTCTCATAGACTTGGCACTTACCCTGTGATAATAGTTTTTCCACTGATGAAATACACTAAAACCCTCTGAAATGGAGAGATCAATTCAAAAGCTTAGTGTTTCAAATGCATAAATGATAATCACATATATTATGTCATGTAACTACTTAACTTTTTGTTCTAAGAGAATCATGGCTTTGCTGAGAACACTTACTTCCCCTGGAGTTCTCTCAAATAGTGGTGTTTTTCTCCCATCTTCTTAATATCATATAGCTTGAGGAGGAGGAAAAATTTCTTGCTCCTTATTGTGTATCCAGGAGTGCTTTCTTTCTTCCTGCTTTGAATCCCAAGTCATCTAATGTTACAAGCCAATATTCTTCCTTTTTTCAGTTATCCTCCCACTACCTAGGGCTCTCCCTTCTGCCACCCATGAACACACCTCATGGCTTTCTTAAAGACTTTTGTACTGGAGTTATTGCTATCCTCTCAATACTACTATGCTACATTTCCCATCTTATATGTCCATATCAGTATCTTTCAAATTGGTTGGATTCTCAGTGCCTTGCCTTCTTTTCCTCCAATAATCTTAGTCTCCAACCTGGATCAGTCTGGCAGTCTATCTCCAGTTCTTACGCTAACCTAGGCATGGTTATTAGCAATAACTACAATTCTTTACCACCCTGAAGATCAATATGTGCATTACTTTTTGAACACTTCCTATCTTTCTACATCACTGTCTATAATATCAAACCTTTCAGGTCTCACCAGTACTTAATAATTCGATAATCCTGCTACATTTTCATAGAGAGTTCTTTTCTTACTTTCTTCTCACACAGGTTGGTTTAACCTGTAGCTAAATCATTTAATTATCTTTTTATCCCTTCTTTTATTTTTTGTTGTAAAAATCCAACATTTTTCTTATTTCTCTATAGACAAGCAAGCCTCCCTGGTCTCACTTTACCTCCATAACCATTTGCGTCAAGTGAACCACAGTAGCTCCTGTCGATGATACTGCAATTCCCCTGCTCTACTTCTTCTTCTCATCCTCTAGTCAACTGCTTCATTGTTTTGTCTGTCCTCAAACCTCCAAACCTGCCCCAAATTCTCCATCTGATGGTTTTGCTTCCCTTTACTCTGAGAATAGAAAACTACTTAGGAGGTCGCTTCCAAAATCTTCCACCATCACATCTACCCAATGAGTTGAATCCATGTGATATGCTGTTTCCACTGTTTCTTTTCATAAAATATCTTGGCTCCAAGAGAAGATCAACACTTACCTCTATCTTTGTCACCTTCTCAAGGATAGCATCTCAGGAAACATTTCCCTCTCTCTGTTTTTTTCCCCTCTCTCTCCATAACGATCCTTAATCTCAAGAAATTATACTCCATTACTCCACTGACTTTACTGACATTACTGACTGCCTGACACTACTTTGCTTCCAAAGGAGATAGTAACCCAGTTGATGCCCGTTAGTTTTAGTGGTCCATTTAGTTCTCCTACCACACTAGCCCAGTAGACTACTATTAAACTTGAACAGGTGAAAAATTTATGGTACTTTGTTCTTTCCCTTTTAGGTACATTGGGCCTGTTTAAATTAATCAGTCCACAGTATACAGCATTAAGGCCAAATTAGATGAAGTTTGAGTATTAAATGAAAAGACTGGATACTTGTAGACTTGACACTACAAGTATCAAAAAGACACTACTGTTTGTCTCTTCCATGTGAGCCTGCTAGATTTTGTGTCTGTTGGTGGCTGTATCTGTACTTTCCCATACCTGGCATCTTTCTTTTTCTTTCTTTTTTTTCTTTTTCTTATTTTTCTTTTTCTTTTTCTTTTGGTACATAAAGTGAGTATTCCTTTTGGTGATACCCCCTCAAGTCCTTTAGAGTTAGCTCATGTGTTTTGGGTTGTGCTGACCATAAAAGTCATCACAGGAAGACATTGCACCAGGCCAAACAAATTGTCTTATAACTTTAGAAAAGAGGAACACTGTTTCACTAGAGATAGCAAGCTAGTGGATTACAGCCTGGAGCTTCTGGTGGTGATTTTTGCTGGAGAATGGAAAGAGATAACCTGGTAATGAAATTAATAAAATTAAAAGGTAATGAAAGTCATATTGCTAACAATATTATTTTACTACCTAGGTGTCACCCTTTCTAAGACATCTTCTCTGAATTTCATTTATTTGTTATTAAGAAGTTAGCTATATTTATATAATTGCTTTAAAAAATACCAAAATAATGAGGAAGAGGGTTGTAAATGGTGTGTAAAGTTCATTAGGTAATTTCTAAGTTTTCTTTCAATTCCAAATATTATGAAAACTATCAATTTCACTCTGCTGTTTAAAGGTAGTTTTTAATATGTAGCTTTATTTTAGTAAGAAATGTCACTTACTTGACGGCCAATAAATTTCATATTGGAAGATAGGAGATGATTTTCGGGGTCTAAGTTTGAGTCAATCCACAAATTGATTACAATATTTCCCAATGAGATAATTTAATTTTTGAAATGTATAATTATATAGCTGGTCTGTTTATATGCTTACCACCTTGAGCCTTACTATAATGATCGTAAACACATTTTAAAAATATTTAATCACAATCGTGTTGACTCTGCCATTTAATGTTATCTCATCTTCTATTAACTCAATATCCTTTAAAAGTTTAGTGGGGCTTTCCTGGGGTTAGCTAAAATGAACTTTGTATTTTTTGCCATATTTAATTGACAAAATCTTAGCACAATATTTAGAAATAAATCCCAGGGGTAAAAACAGTTAAAATATTTCAAAGTATTGTTTCCACAGATAAAGTCTGGAATTATATGGAATATAATATTGCTATTGATTTTATAGAAGCCATTTAGTGAAATATGGCATTTTTCCAATTACATGAATACATTATTTTGATAAAAGAGTAAAATAACTTCCAAAGACAAAAACTAGTACTTTTTAATTTTATATTTAAAAATCTGTATTTTTTATTGTCATTTTCAGATACATGTTTGGAAAATAAGAAACTATTTCTTTTTAACAATATGCTGAATGTATATATATAAAAAAAACAAACACTCCCTATCATTATTTTCAAGTAATGAGATAAAAAGTTACTGGGTGGTTCCAACAGAGGAAATTTGAACTTGTTAGTATCCCTCCTCTCCCAAAGAATATTTATATGTACAATTTAGCATTGAAAATTTAATAAATGAAGTGATTTTACAGTTATTGGAAGATTTCTATCCACAAAAAAAATAGATGATAGGATCTTGAGTCAAGTCTTCCTGGGATACCTGATTAGATCTATATGTTGCATGATTAAAGGCTAATCTCAGTATTGCAGGGAATGAGGTAACTAACTAGACTTTGGTTTCTGCATTTGGAAATTGACAGCTCACTAGAGATTCAATATATTTCAACAAATTAGCTTCCTTCCTCCTAGTTTTATTGAGATGTTGTTGATATACAGCACTGTATAAGTTTAAAGTGTACAGCATATGACCTGACTTACATGTATTGTGAAAAGATTACCACAATAAGTAGTAATCAGTTGACATCCATCATCCTAGTAAGGTGTGGCTTGGTCTTTGTGCAGAGAGGTAGTTCAGCCTCACCTTCATGCTTAGATTTTCTAGTGTAGTCTGGCCCATCAATAGTTGTTAGTTGTTCTAGTGAGGGCAGCAAAGTTGGAAACAATCTATGTTGCCACTTGGCGATGGACCTCTCCACAAGATTACCTTTTGTATTTTTCTCAAATATTAAATATGACTTGTAAAAATAAATCAAATGATTGATTTTATTTTTTAAAAGCACAGTTAGTATAAAATGCCCCACAGATCACTAGGGAGACACAATCCTATCTCAGGACTTTCGAATATACTGGAGACTATGAAAGATTCATCTGTTCATGAAATAGCATATTTCCAAAGGCTTTTTAATCAGCAAGCTAACCAAGTAGGCAACTAATCAACAAACCAAATAAGGAACCAACCAGTCAGCAAATATCAATAGATACATGTTCTTTTCACAATGTTCTTTGAAATTTCATTTCTATTCTAGGGAAATGTGCTCTCGGGCTGACCCAGGTATTGTTTTCCAGCATCACGTGTAATATGACCCAGTCAGTATTGCCTACGTATTAGCCAGGTCAGAGTCTCTTCTTACTCTCCCTCGCTGCTCCTTTCTTTCTCTTTCTTTTCTATTTCTGCCTTCTTCTGAACATTCCATTACTTCCCATCTCATGTATTTAGTAGGTATAGTGGAAACAGTAGTATTCATATTTTCTTCTCAGTGAAAAGAAAAAACCAATTCCTAACAGATAATCTAGTCAGGTAGGAGGACAAACAATGACTCAAGTCTTCAGCCATTGGTGAGACCGTGACAAGGACTCTGGCTTTTCACCTTGTTTGCAGGATGGGGCAGTTTGGAGAAAGAGTGTACATTCGCTCTCCCACCGAGAAGATAGTACATATATAAGGTGGTGATTTGTTAACATGCATAGCAAACTGATATTATGACTTCCAATAAGTTTCATCTAAATTTACATCAGTGAAATACAAGCCACATTATAGCCAGTGAATGATAAATATAATTTTATATTTGAAAGAGTGTAGAAGAGAGATTTTTTAGGAAATTTTTAAATGATTTTTTTATTGTTGTTCAACTACAGTTGTTCCCATCTCCCCCACTACCACTCTTCAACACTCCACCCACCCCACCACACCCACCCCCATCTCCCGCACTCAGTCCTAACCCCTCGTTGGCATTGTCCATGGGTCCAATTTTGTAGTAAGGTTAATATCTGAAAAGGTTCATTTATGGTGATTTTCAAAATTGTAAACAGATTTTGGAAAAATGTAGTTTCAGTCTATAAAAGAGTGTTCATTAAAATTTAGAGAAGCATAAAACA
Source organism: Mormoops blainvillei (assembly GCA_004026545.1). Lineage (NCBI taxonomy): Eukaryota > Metazoa > Chordata > Mammalia > Chiroptera > Mormoopidae > Mormoops > Mormoops blainvillei. The sequence goes on from PVJD01001814.1 coordinate 165,214, forward strand.
ATGATTGGAATTTAAAGTAATTATTTAAGATATTTGTACTGCTTTACAAACCCTATCTTTGTGCCTAGTCTTGCTTTAGACTTTTCTGACTTTAAGTAGGAAAAAACCCTGCATATTTAACTTAACTCAGGTTGTTCAAAGTTAGGATTTGGGAACCTGTGGGTCTTCAGATTAAACGTTACTTTATATGTAATATCTATAATAATTAAACAACACATTACATTTTAGAATTTGCTTTAGTTTTAAAGTTTATACTATATATGGATAGATTAATGTTTATATTTGTTTTATCCCAAACAAAAACCACAACTACATATGTTCTTTCTTCCAAGTCTCAGGTTGCTATATTTGTTTATTTGAAAATTCATTTCTTAGGATTAATTTTTGTGTTCATGGATATAGTTAAAACTAACTTGCTTGAAAATAGTGATATTGTCTCAGGATATAAATGCACATTTGACCATAATGTTTGTTTTTCATTTTAAAGAGGGCACTGCACCATGATTGCTTCAAGAAACACTCTTAATGGTTAAACTTTTAAAGACACAACTTTAGTTATTCAGCTAAAGTAAATGTTCCTAGGAAACAAAGTGAAAAAAAGATTTTAAAAATAATTCTTTAAAAATTCTAAAACAAATTAATCTTGTTGAAATTTAGCTTTAAAAGTTTTAATTCTCTAAATATATATATGAATTAAAAACCTGATTTTTAAAAAATGAATATTTATTTTAAATACACAGAATTACCAGAGACTGTTAATAAATAATTTTAAAACTTGGAATAATATATTACAGTATGATTCAGTCTTTTGTTTGTTGCTTTGGTAGCTATAGTTTTAAGGTGCAGGTGGTAACATAGACTGTAACTGGTTTACTGCCTACACTGTCTCTAGAGTTTAGGTTCCAACTGCACCTATAAAAAGGGGTAATTAGTCCTTTTTATTTGATTGCTGTTAAGGGAAAGAAAGGTGTTTCAGTTAACTGCCTACTAGACACTACTCTTAAAATCTTGTACTAGTAACCTACTTTTTCTTTCAAATTCCAAGTTGAGAGCTCAAAAAAAGTGAGATGTGTCACCTTCAATATTATGGTCTATTAATTATGCCACTTCAGTGAAGTTTATTGGTGCAATTAGTTGACAGATAGGAATATCATTCTTTATAAAACTGTATGTAGTGAAGACAAGGTTAATACTAATTTCATATGCATTAATGATATCATTGAGGGCATTTGGAGATAAGACAGCTGTGATGTCAGTAAAATGGTATAATGATATGTTTAAAAGTTTGAAAGTAAGAACATGCTCAAAGCATTTGTTTTTTCACATATCCAGTACTGTTGGCAACTTGGAAATATGTAATTATAATTATTTTTTATTTAAATCTATATTATTTTGACAGCAACTTTTCAGTCATATCAAATACAAACACCTGAATCTAGGAAATAACTTCAATCTTTTGTAACTATACATATGACTGCAATTTTAAAAGAATAATGAACATTTAATTTTAATCAAAGCTCAAAATAGGTATTCTGGCTTCCAGAATAATTTTCAAACATAGTAAGAGAATGAATGCTAAATATTAGCTTATTTTAAATTTTATTTTTAATACCTTACAGATATTATGGCTAATTCACAGAAACTTTGGTATATTTTGCATAATCTTTATAATTTTAGAAATGTAAGAACAGAGAATCCCAAAAAAGATATGTAAATTGAAAGGATCGACATGTTACATAAGCTAACAATGGCATTAGCATTTCCTTGTAGATTAATTATTTTAATAGTTATAATTAGGATAATTTGAGCTTTTGCATTAATATAATGGGAGTTTATTTGTAATGTTTTAGTCCATGTTTTAATTCTGCCAACTGTGAAATGGAAGAAAATGCCAATACTGAGAACAAAGCAGAATTTGCATAGGAAGGGAAAACAGCTACATCATGACAAGCAGATCTTGATTTAGCTCATAAGCTGAATAATGTCATAAGTTTTTGTACTGAGAAATTTATTTTTTAAATCCATATATACCATGCAAGATTGATGAAGACAGCTGCATTTTTAATTCAAATATGATCAGATGTTTGGTAGAGGATGCAGAGCAAAGAAAAACTGCTACAACAATTTAAGTGAAGTGAGAAAATCAAAGACAAAGTGAAGCATAATGAAATCATGAAGCAAAATATACATTAAATATAACTTCATTCATTTAAGAAAGTATACCTAATTTGTTTTTTCATGTATCTAGTATTATTGATAACAAAAACAGTTTCCCTAAATAAATATCCCTCAATGGGGACATAAGAAAATGAAAGGTTAAAAAAAATTCAATTACTATTTAAAGAAATATAATCCTTTAATTATGTTGGTCAACATTATGTTATCATCACAATATATTTAGTCTTTGAGATTTTACTTCAACTTTTAAGAAAAAACATCATCTGGTATACTAATCCCTACCTGGTTTCTCTAAGTCTCATTCCCAGTTGCTAGTACTTTTCCTGACCCAGAACTGAATCCCTCAATGATCAGATATTTACACTAATTATTGACAGATGCCTTCTACTTACAGGTTAACTGGAATTTTCTTACTGTCTACTGACTGACACCTCCCCCACCATCTCTACTTTCCCACCAGTGTTTCAGTTGGATCCTTTCATTGAGTCTGCTTGTTGCCCTCTTGTCTGAAAGTTCAAGGATTGCTAAGAGCTGCCTGTCAAGTTGTCTTCTTTAGCCTTCTTTGTTAGATTTATGGGTGGGCTTTCCTCTCCTATTGGAGGGTTCACACTCTAACCTCAAAGCATGCCCCACTCAGTTGCTTAAGAAAATTCAATTCCACTGGTAGTATTAATTCAATACTTACCAGTCTTGTTTATTGGTGCTCTTTTCAGAGTTATAGTGATAAAACAGAAACAGAATTTACTTGTCTGGGCCTTAGAGTTTAGTGGGCTGTATAAATTATATCATGTAAAGAGATAAATACATATGTAATTAAGATTTTAATATGATTAAAAGAAATAATCAGGGTTGGGTGTTAGAGACTAGCAGAAAGAACTTAGAGAAAACAGTCCCTGAAACTAAGCAAGGGTTATTAAAGTGTTAGCTATACTTATATGACTTCTATTATTTTAAGAATTATAATGGAGTCATCATGAATATTTTATTGAGATAAAACTCTAATGACTGACCTTTATAAAGTGCTTAAAATACATCTTACACTCTTCTTATTCCTTTATATATATTAACTTATTTATCCCATGTGGCAAGTTTTTAAGGTAGGCAATATTATTAACCCCATTTTATAGGTGAAAAAATGCAATACAGAAATATAGTAAACTGCTCAAGGCCACACCAGTAATGAAAGCTTGAGTTGGTGTTAGGCTGTCAGTGGCAGTACTCCAGTGCCAAATCACCCAAGTCGGGAAATGAAAAACAATAAAAATCAAGCACGCACCATGACTATCATTTGGAAGGAGAGCTGGAGAGTACTTACATGGGTGTGGCAGAGGATGAAGGATAAGACATATTCAGGGGCACACGTGTAGGGCTCTAAAGGCAAACAGAAGTCACAAAAACACTATTAATAGGCCATTGGCCTGATCCAACTTGGGTCTTTTCTGTTTTGTTTTGCTTTGCTTTGTTTAGTTATTCTGAATGTTATGCAGAAAATTAATTGGAATGCTGTGGTTCAAGAGAAAGCTGGTGATGATCTGAAAAGTAGCAGCAGAAACATAGGAGAAAACTGACCAGAGTAGAGACACATTTTAAAGGGACAGTGTGTATGCAGAACATTTGGAACACTAAGGAATGAAGGCTGATGCCCAGTTTTCTAGCCCAGTAAAGGTCTTATTCTAATAGAGACAGAAATATTAAAATTGAAGTTTAAATCATTTAGGAGCACTAAATATTCTGAATTTTAGGCAAATGGACTAACACTTTTGTTTACCAGATAAGTGTTATACTTGACTAACACAATTATTCATAGATGAAACTTCTGAATCCTTTTTTGAAAAATGGAGAATCAATGTAATAGCAGAAGGCTACAAAATTGTAAATAGAAAGGTTATAGAAAGCAATTGTATAACATATATTTCTGTAAGTTTTCTCTTCTAATAAGATATGCTTACATGAAAATATATGTTGTAACTGTTAAAAACATAAAAGTCATAATTAATAGCATGAGGGTTAAATAATCAATCATTTAAAATTTACTAGACATATTTAAATATAATCCCAAAATTAGTGAAGGAAAAAAATAGAGCAGCTGTCACATATTTGGACTTTAGGAAAGTATTTTATATTGCTTCTAAAAATTTTGCTTGTGCAATTTATCCTTTAAAAAGATAAAAATATAGTGTGAATAACTGTAGCTAAAGACATGGTCAAAATCTATTTGATAAAGATTATTTTTATTAGTCTTAGATCTGATAATATTTGACATCTAAATGAAGCAAATAATAAAGATAGAAGGATAAACCTACTCAACTTAGAATATTTTAGGCACTTGAGTTTAAAGACTTGAAGAGTCATAATCTTAATACATATGAAGGGTTTTACTTATGAATGTGTTTGGTCTTTTTGAGGAAAGGTGAAGGTTAAAATTAACTTAAGAAAACTACTACTTTCCAGAAAATAACAACAAAAAACACTTGGCAACATAGATATTAATGAGTAACACCCCCTGCCTCCCCCAACACATACAGTAGGAAATATGCTGAAATCTTTCCAAAAAGTGAAAAACTAAGAACAGTCAGGTTGAGAACAAAATGAATACACATGTCTGGCTCTAGACTTAAATTAGCAGAGTACATTCTACATAAAAAGCACTTACTCCTTGAATATGCTATTTGAAAAAATGTCTTGCCCGTATTTTCAAGATGACCCTCCCTCTTTTTGCAATGATTGACATCTTGAGGCAAGATTAGATTATATTATTAGATTACATTATTAGCTTTGAAAACTAAAGGTAGCTCTATGTGTTTTGATAACCGTCAGTCTAGAAAAAGTAAAACTGGTAAATCCTAGTGAAATCTAAAATCTCTAACCAGAACAGCATTAAATAAAATGCTACAATACATGGTTGTGTCTACAAAGGATCTCCATGGAGAGTCAAAATTTTTTCTCAGAAAGCACTGCTCCAACATAGAGAAATGTGGTATGAAAATTCCAACCCATTATGCCATTCCTTACTAAAATCATAATTTCACATATCCTAGCCTAATTGTTCCACAGGCAAGATGCAATGTTACAAATTACAGTGATTTCCTTTTGAGTTCACCCCATCTTGTTAAAAATATATTGAGTCATATCATTTATAACTCTTTGACAACTATGATAATTTTATAGTAACTAAAGTGAAGAGTTAATTTTTAAAGAAATAGCCCTTAAGATCAGTTGAAAATTACTTTATGTACTACATGTAAATGCCTCTAAAAGATCAATTCCTTGGAAACAAAGAGATAAAGAATTTCTATAGAACTTAGGTAACATTCAACATTTTCCCAATTTGTCACTTAATTACAGAAAGATCAACCACTCCTTGGCTGGACTATAAATGACTCACTTTCCACTTCCTCAAGTTTTTAGAGTGTGAAAGCAACATACTATTTATTTCTTCCAGGATAGACAGACATACATATTTAAGGATTCATCTTTTATATTTTAGACATTAAATATTTGAAAAATTAATATTAAAGTGAGCAATTTCTATAACTTTTCATATATTGAAAGTTTGTTTATCATTCTATCATTTCACACATATATATAACATCAAAATATGATTTAAAATATCATTATGAAGTCTAGGTCTAAAACTATAAATATATATGATGACTTCATAAGTTATATGTCTAGTTACTATACTGTATAGCTGAAATTAATGTACTATTCTATGTTAACAGTAGTTTAAAATTAAAAAATAAAACTATAAATATAACATAATCAAATACCTTTCTAAACTCAATGGATATTTTTTTCTCTGGAAGACATCATGTAATAAAGTTTTCATTACTAACAAAATACAAAAAAAAATATGCTAATTATTGATGGTGTTTAGTTTTCTGAAGTAGACAAGTGCATCAAGCACAATGTCAATACACTCAGTCTTTGGTGACAGTGTGGGTTAGAAATCTTGAGGGACAGTTCTTCCTTAAATGTAATACTGGTCATAATGGTGCAGCTAGTGTGGTGTAGTCATGTGTCTGAGGAAGAGTCAGGACTGACAAAAGAGCCAGGAAACAGACCTATAAGAAATAAAGAAACTGAGAAAGTTAACTGAAAATATGCTAACAAAGTAAGTGTCAACTCGTGTAGAGAAGTAAAACCTTGGGGGAGACTATGTTTCACTGACCACTGATCATGGATTCTGAGTAAATGGGCTTACATTTCACTGGGGAAAATTGTATGTTGAAAGGACTCTTCAGAAATGGAGTTATATAAGAACAGGAGGGAGATAATTTAATCTGAAGGATATTTTAACAATAAGAAAATTTGATTCATAAGATAATCATGTAGTACAAGTATGAAATATTAGGATAAGAGGTATTTGAAATGATTAGAAAATTAGTAGCAAGTAAAAATGGACAACTGAACATTTTAGTATGTATGTTTTCTTTTCATTTAAAATTTCAGTACTAATTGATTCCATTTCATTTTTTAGTGCATTAGGAAAAATTGTTCTCTAAGGTTTACCAAAATGTATATAAAGTCCTTCTCTTCTTTGAATAAGCAAACTTATATAAGTAATTTCACAAATTAAATTTTATGCCTGTTTTGTGGTGATCATTATAAAATGAGGAATTGTTGCTAATTGATTAACAATTCCCTTTCTTATAAGGTCATCCACAAACATAAGCTTGATATATCAGTTGGCAGTCTCACCCAATCCTGAATTTCCTCTGCCCTTAGAACAGTAACACCAGAGCAGGTGCTACACTGAGATCGTCAGAAGGTCATTTTGCTTACCGTGAATCACGCCATTCAGAGGGCGAGCCATCTGTTTGCTGAGTGCTCGTCAGAGCAGCAGCGTAAAAGCGATGCATGTGGGTGCTCTAGTCATGGGTCTTCCAAACAGCTTTTGTCTCATGTAAAAATAAAGGAAAATTATTTTAAGAACTAAGTTATATTGGAAATACAAACACTTAAATACTGTGTTCTTTTGTTGCTTTATGGATATCAAATATGAAAATCAAATAATGAGTTTGGGTTTCTGCACGTAACTTGTTAGCTTAAAAAAAAAAGGAAATATCAAGCAAATTATAGCTCAAAATGTACAGTCACTGAAATAGGCTGATGTGTATGTATATTTCTTAGATTTTAGATCCCATATAAAAGAGTAACTTTTTTGTACAACATTTACATTGATTTTACTTTGGATTGCTTGTCAGAGAACAAAGTTACAAGTATCCTTTCAAAAAATTGTAAGCATAAATTAATAATTAAATAGTTTTCTAAAAAATGTATAGGGGAATTTTAACAAAGAGCTGAATAAAATCAACATTTTCTTTGATGTTTCTTGCTATTTTGCTATTCAAATAGTAACCTCAGATTTATCTCATTGTAAGTTTCAACAATTTTATCACTAGAACACTGTGATATTGCCTCCAGAGTTAATGCTGTCAAATTCTGAGACATAATAATACAAAATAATAGTTGGAAAAAGAAATGTCTGTGAAACTTTAAGAAATGCATTATTAAAAATTATAAACATATGAAAAAATAGAGAATAAAAATTCCTATATATTTAGAAAGTGAGTGGTAACAATGCCAATCTATTTTAAGAAATCAAACATCAAGCAAAAATTGTTTAGCAGTATAGTTTTGAATGTTTGAAAGTGTAGACAATGTTTTGAGCAAGTTGATTCCAGGTGCATGGAATCTTAAAAAATATGTAGATAATGTGCCACAGTTTCAAAAGAAGTTTATTTATATTTATTGTGTATGACATTAATATTTATTGATAGCATGCGATCAAATATACCAATATTTGGATTGATAAGCACAATAGTATACAGAATACCATGATACTGAGACCTATCAGGCTGTAATTTCAATTCATAAAAACAAAACTATATAAAATCCCTTTATATTCATGAACCTGGATTCAGCAAGAGAATAACTTCAGGAAGTTCAAGTACTTCCTGAGGACATTTGGAACACTGCCATCGTGGTCATCGCTGAATGTGAGCTAGAGTTTATGTGTGTTAGAGCTACAGTCTAGATACAGGGAATGTTGAAACGCATCAAGGAAAATGAACACAATGGAGACATGGTTCTGATTTTGAAACTTTTAAACCACTGTTGACAGCAGAGAGAAATCCATCCTGTAGACACTTCATGCTTACATATATTGTGACCATGAGTTTGTATGGGATTCCAGTTCACTATCCCTAGTCTACAGAACCTAATTTGACTTCAGTTGGTGGAAATGAACTCTTAAAGATAAAGTGGAAAATCAGCCTCTCCTACATAATGACGTACACATGGGGTCCAAGCTCTAGGGAGGAGCGTCGGCGACTTCTATTTTACATGGTGTGCTGAATGAAAGCACGGGCTACGGGAAAAGAAGAGCAAAAGCTGTCTGAACTAGAGGTCACATAAAATATCATGAAGTCCTGTATATATTTACTAACAGAAGAAAAAATAAAAACAAAACATCTTTCCTTTTCAAAAATGATTATTTGAGCTGGTGAAATGATGAGAGTCTGGGGGGTTAACATTTCAAGACATGTAAGTCAGAGAAAAAGAGCTTTCCAAATAAAATGGCCTCTTCGCTTAGGAGTACAAAAAGAGCCATTGATTATTTTTTCAATAGACTTTTTTAAAGAGTCATTTGCCATTAATTTTTTAAATTACATAATATATATAAAAAGTAAATGATTAGGAAATAACAAATTCCACAAATTTCAGCTCAGACACCACTTTTTGAGCAATGACTTCCCTGATTTAACATATAAAGTTATTCCTTCAATTTAATTGTACAGATATTTATTATAATCTTAACCATGCTGAGTCATATTTGTTTACTTTTAACATTTTCATTTATCTTGCTTACTGGGTCATCCACCCTCTGAAATAAAAATCTCTCAATTCCTCTTCACATCCCTTAGCATACAGCCTTGCACACATCTGCACAATAGTATTTATTAAATGGGTGAGAAATAAATAAAACTGTACTAAAATGCACATATCGATACTGTGAATATTGGCTTGACTTATTTAACAACTTTTTAAAAGTTATACATTTCCCTTCTTATGAGTGACACAATGTCATTTTAAGTTAAAAATAGTGTTGAACAACCTTCAGAAGAAAGTCCAGGACTAAACTTCCTTCTTAAAACAGGTGCCTGAAACTGTTAAAAGAGAAACAAACTAAAGAGGGTGAGAAATGCATGAAGTTTATAACAGAAGTGAGAATTCTGAATAAATAAAATAACAATAAGTAAAATCACCCATTAGAGGATTTCTTCATTTAAATGGGTGGTACAAAACCATTCTTCTCCTAATGATTCTTTGCAGTAGTTGGAATTGTACTTCCTTAATTATTTATTGCGGTCTTTTTCCTTGCATTTTAATTGTATAATTGCTATCTAATAGTAAGCATTCTCTTTAATTTTAGCCAGAATCATTTCAACCTTAATTGTGCCCTACTAGATTTCTGATTTTGATGACAAACAATAAACAAAGTTCCGTTCCAGGGTCAAGAGGGGAGAATTTTATAATATAAAAATCACAGAAAAGAGAAAACATAGATCTCAATTTGGAATGATTGGTTGTAAGAAGAAATAATAGAAATTTTATAGAAATTTTAATATGCATTAACACTTACATAATGCTAACTCTGAGCCTCAGGTTTTTTCTAAGTACTTTATTATGTCACCGACTTGTCACACCGACCCTGAGAGCCAAGTTTACAATTTTACCTCTATTTTATGAGTAAGGAAGCAGAGAAAAGGTTACACAGCTAGTAACTGGGTAAAAATAGGATTAGGATCTCGATTTTCTGGCCCTGAAATCTCTCTTTGAATCACTCTTCCATACTGCCTCTCAGTAGCAAGGGACGGCATCAAGTTTAGCTTGTAGAAATCAAAGCAGCCAGTACATTTAGGGGAAAATATACAGGGCAGTAAACTCTAGGGACAAGAGCAAGGAGAACAAGAGGAGAGTGAAGCATAATTGTTTGAAGCCTGTAAAATAGCGGGAGCTTTGGAATGAGAAAAGGCAGAGGTGTAGGGAGACTTAAGGCTTATAGGCTTCTCAGCGATGTGATTCCCCTGAGAGGGAGGTCTTACAGTGAACCCCGAGGAGGGAATACACTCCACATTCCCATCCTTAGAGGTGGCACTTGCTAGGGCTATGTCCAGGAAACCCACTCTATCTTCTTTCTCCTGGTGTTCTCTCTAGGAGATGGCCCTTGGAGGGGACCTATAACGGGGAATCCAAAATAGCATCAGTGGATACTGCTAGCTTTATTTGTTAGAATGAATTCACAGAGTAGAAGTGGAGATAAGATGGGCATACATTTTGTAAATTGTTGCTAGGATATGTCTCACTCCCAAATCATGAATAATAAAAAGTAGAATGTCTCAGAGAGAGTTTGGCAGGTAATAAAGAACTTGCAGGAGTGTGGAAGACATATACTCACACTTTAAGTAAGAAATTATTGTCTTATTTTTACCTTCACTGGAGAGATATGGATTGGTTAATTGCATTATAACTACTTAAAAAACATAAAGAGGCGGTTGGCCAGATAATATTGAAAGATTAATTTTAGCTGTAAAAGTCTAAGATTTTCACATTGGGGAGAAAGAAATTCTGTAGTTGTGCATTGCTGGACATGCCATAGATTCAATCAATATTTAGAAAGTTACTTTTCTTTGTGGGTAAAGCAGCCTGAAGTATAGTCTGGAAGTTTCTTTCAAGTAGAATAATTAATTAGTAATAATTAACAATGTGAGAAAATTTATATGCAAATAACAAAGAAATATTTGTTGACTATCAAGCTTATAATGAAAAATTAGCAAACCAAGTACTCCATGTTTAGAAAATTGTGTGTTATTCAGACAGATATATTTTTTATGTATTTTAAATAGTTCTAATGAAGTTAATCAATCTATATCTCTCTACTTCAGTTGAATGAAAATAACTAGTATTTATCTCTCCATTTAAAAAGAATCCAACTGAAGAGATAAAGCAATTTTGCTGCATGAAATATATAGATCATGACAATTTAGTGGTTTATAAAATGAAAAAAAATTCTTTATGATGGTAAAATGTACATGAATATATATGTGTATAAACATAGATGCATGATACATATATTTCATAATATAAAAATGATTTATTATAAATCTCTTATTTCTACATTTATCTGTGTTGTAGCAACTTCACTGTAGTTTGGGGAAACTTTCTCCCCAGGTCAGATTAAGATGTTAAAACTCATGACCCTAGACAGACATCCTTTGGTGTGATCAAAGCTTCTATTGCACAGGTAGTGAAGTCCCCAAACAAAGGGGACAGGAAGGCTCTCTCGGGGAGACCTAGAGTGAAGAGAGTCAATACCAAGTGTGCAGCCTTTTGGTAACAGCCAATCTGCTAGGCTTAAGGTTTGGTAGAGGCAGCCCAGCCCATACTCTATGCAAAAGTTAAAGGAAACAGCAAGAAGACACATACATTTGTGATGTGGATCTTGTAAGATTTATGATGACACAGAAAATAAGGCTTAGAGATTGCTGGTACTAAATCGAAGGGCAACTGAAGTTCAAGTTCCCTTTTGATAGTCTCACAATCATTATTAAAAATGTTTTGCTTAGTTCTAGTTTTGTTTCATTATTGCATTTGTAGGTGGGAGTGGTTGGAATATTTAAAGTCATTATTTTCATTACATCTTCAACACAGGCCTTGGAATTTATAATTAGAATAAATTGTGAAATGACAACTAAAATTTTAATAAATAAAATGTGTAGAACTAAATAAAAAAACAAATAATGTGAATGCCTAGCTGAAAAAGATATAATTTCAAGTAACCAAGAGAGGTTATCAAATACTAGAGTTTATTTATAATTAAGTGTTATTTGGCATAGTTTCATAAAAGCTCAGAGCAATCTATAATTTTAACTTAATCTAAAATTTCTGTTGAAAAGTTACTTTAAAATATGAAAGTTTGTATACATTAGACATTATTCTCTATTCTATTCAGTAGTGTTGACCAAAACAAGAATGCCGTGTTAGAATATTTTTGTAACATAAAAGAGAGGTTGAATAGGACTAAAGAATCAAGACAAAGGTTTATAAAAAATGTAGGTGTTCATCATCAATTCTTCATTTAAATCTGCTAAAATTACATTTTAAACAGGGTACATGCACAATATTTAGGAGAATGAGATAATTTAAAAATTTATTTTCTGGAAGATGCAAAATTGATGGTGATTTGGGAACTGGTTCAGTGGATGAGGGAAACTGGATGTGGATTTCTGACGTAGCAACAACAAAAACAAAGCATGAGATTGCTTCAGAGACCAGAGAGAGCGGTGAGGACAGAATGTGCATTTTTTATTGTAATTCATTTGGTAAAAACTTTGTGACAACTTAAAAAAGCTATAAGCTACTGAACAACTTCAAGCCAAGAAATTGAAAAACAGAGTATTAGTCGAGAGCTTTTTTTCCCATTGGCCGCATCTGGCAAGAGAGTGCACAAAAGATATGAGCTCGCTGAAAAATATGTCCAGCTTGCAAGCAGATATAACAGAAAAATATTAAGAACTCCAAGGGGCCTGAGAGTACATACTATTTTCAAGCTAATTAGTTAACCTGTCACAATTTCATTGGGAGCTATTGCAGCGGGCATGAGGGTCCTGAGTCAGAGACACAGTTATAGAAATAGCAGCGGCCAGGGTGTCAGCATTTTGTGGCAGTGTCTTAAGGTGTGTGATTCCCACAGTGTCTGGGAAGAGGGCCAGATGGTATCTGTACATGCAATGGGTCGCATTATAGGAAAGAAACTCGTAGCTTGGGAAATTCATATTTTATGATAGACAGTAAACATACCTGTCCTTTGCTTTCAAGGAGACTTTATCTTCATTATCCCAGATAGTGAGCATACCTACACTTTGTTCTGGTGGCAGGACACTGTATCTTCCAAGGCTGTTAGATATATAACTGTCCTTGAGAAAATAAGGAGTAGTAAAGAGCATTGGTGTCTTAGTCATGAAATATGTAAAAAAAGATATTGCCATAGAAACTCTCTTGCAGTAAAAATGAGGTCCAGAAATTCAAAGAACTATATGGCAATTTCTTGTCAATTGCAAACATCAAAACAGAGCATTGATATTGAAAATTTCAACTGTAATTAAAAAATAAAATAAAATAAAATTGAGAAAAATATTTGACATAAGCCATGCAAAACTTAACCTTTTGTCACAGACCAAATTAATAGTCTGAATGGCAGGCCCTTAATGCAATGACCAACACATTCTTTCTGTTAAATAAAATGACTCCAAGACAAAAATAAAATAATGTAAAATAAAATAAAATAAATGGTTTTGGAAGTCAATGAATAAGCTCAACATAATCACAAAAAAAGTCTAAAAAGTCAAACAAATTGTAGATGTGCCTCCTGGCACGTGGACTTACCAGAATCGAATGGATGAGAAACTAAATTCATAGGCTTCTTCATCAGTTTCTGTAATTGTTACGGTTTAATCCCTACAATGAACTCATTATTCTATACCACTCATATTAGTTCTGTTTCTAAACCTGAACCTCTCTAGTCATAACTACTATATTGTGAATAATATTCATCATTTCTGTCTTCACAATAGTTCTTCATGGAGGCATTCTATTTGTAATTTACAAATGATAAACCTGGGGCAAGAAACATCACTCTCTAAAGGTAAAATCACTAGTGAACCAGATGGCTTGCATTTGAACCGATATTTTTGACCAAGTTCTTTACATTATACTACACTTCTCATCTCAAAAACTTCATTCATTAATATTGGCCATACTTTGCTGTTCTACAGCATTTTTACCCAGAATAAGTCATTTTTCACATTTTTGCTGCCAATTTACAATCACTTTTTGAGGTATGGAATAGAGAACTTTATTCATATAGCAAAGCTGTGCACCCATTTTAGAGGCCAAATAATGACAGAAGAAAATACGACCCACAGAATATTACCTTGCATGCTGCAGTGCATTTACACACAGTAATGAAGACTCTAATATCAGCAGGAGAGAGGAAAGTGACAATGAACATTAACACTGAACTCCTGCCTTCTCTCTCAATGGAGCATGAAATAAGGCATGTCATCATGTCAGCAGATGCTGGGACCGATTTGCTTCGGCCATCATCCTTTCAGTATAGTGAATCTACTTCATGGTGAGTCAAATTCTCCTGCATTGTGACTCTTACACCTTCTCATTTCTTTCTCTATTGAATTCTCTGCCTTTACAGACTCATGATATGAAATTGCTACCTTGTCAGGAATATGTACAAGTCTTTTAAGTTTCTCATAAGGTTGTGAAGTTTTGTGAAAGGCAGGTTACTATAGTATCACAAAAATATCATTTGGTAAGAGGGAAGAGAGTTCAAGCCATGGTAAAAATGCATCTTCATTGGCTCTGTCTCTCTGTCCACCAATACCATAAAAATAATTGTATTATTACATTAATAGTAATCCTGAATTCAGCCTCAGGTTATAGCAGCACCTCTAACTAAAAACCACCAATAATGATTATTTTTCAAATGCCTTATACATATTTTATCTGTGGTAAAATGTGTTTTCATGTCAGGTTAAGACATGTAACATTAAGACAGTAACATTTCTAGGCCTCATATATTCAACTCGTTTGTAAAATAAAAAAGTGCATTTGTATAATCTCAAAGCTACTTCTAAGATTTCATTTTATGACAATTTATTTTTCTAGGTTTTATTTTATTCCTTATGTAATTATTTAGCTCCCAAAAGGTCTAGTTTATATGTTAAATAAAATATTTTATTTTTACTCTGTTTTAAGATTTACAAATACTGAAATAAACTATTTGGCTTACATTCTAAAAATACCTATTATAGAAAAATTTTTCTACTAAAAAAACCTGTTACATCACAGAAACACAATGCTTAAAGTTAAAGCAGTGAAGGATTCCAACTTATTCACTAAGCTGACTAAATTATGCATCTTCTACAGATCTTTAAGGAACATTTTTAATATATGCTTTAAAATGAAGGCTGTATGCAAATTCCAGCCAAGTGAGAATATGGTTCAAATAGAGGTAGATCAAGAAAAAGGGGATAAGAATCTAAACAGTGTTTTAGAGTCTGGAATCTTTACAGTGTTTTCAGGAGACAGTGAAGAAATTGTTTCTCACATACAATGTGCTTCAGTAAAGATCAAAACCACATGATGTTAATAAGGTGTCTTGCTGGGGAGAAAGTTATTCTCTGATCATGTAAATTTATTGATCATGATCCTTATTGCATGTCTATCTGATAGATTTCCAATACACTTTAATAAAAGCCCTAGGGGGTTCTAAAGAAACTTTCATTATTTGTTTAACTAATATGGTTTGCATTTGGAACCAGATTATATTGTTGACTAAGTGAAATTATGTTTCTTACCAAAACAATTAAAAGTGCTTTGTACCAATAGATTTATTTCTAGGTGAAAAGCTTACACATATAATAAGCCAAGTAAGTGTAATATTTATTTGAATTGCATTTCTGTACCATTTGCATGTTAAGAAATGTATTTTGATTTCTTCGGGAGTTCCACCCTTGAATGACACTTTGTTTTCTTATGTCAAGCTATAAACAATTAAATCAAATTCCCTAAATTGTTCTCTCATGTAAGCCAGGCAATTTGACCAATGTTTCAAAAACAAACAAAAACCAAATAAACAAAACAAAAAACAAGATATGCATTATATTTAAGGCATACAATTTCATAGATGGTGGAAATATCAAGTCTTCACTAGAATCAAATACCGACAACAATTAAAAAATATTCATAAGGATCAAAGGAGCCAATCTACAGATATTTAATTTCAAAACTGATTTCTAGATATAAGATGGCAGCAGTTGATATGGACTTTGATTTAGTGTATATTTTAGAGATGGCATTTAGTATTTTAATGAATTAACCAAATATAGTCAATCCATCCTTTCTTATTTCTGAAAATGTACATTGATAGATGTTGTTTGCCCATTTTCTTGCCTTTCAATCACATTGTAAAATTGTTAGCATAGTTAGCTAGATATTGGTGGAAGAAGGGGGAGCAAAAAGAATGAGACATTTTTGAACCTGATCAACTGGAGACATGAATCCGACACTGAACTTGCTTCTCCAGGTAGTTGCAGTCATAGGCTCCGCTGGGGACCGCTGCATTGGGACCCAATCACCAAAACAGGGAGGAAGAATCATTACCAGTCATTATCCAGGATTACCAAGGGAAAGGTAGAACAGCAGGAGAAATTCCTCACTGGACACGTGCCCAGAAGGGGCCAAGATGGCACGGGGGACGTAAGCACATGTCCAATAGAGGCCAAGATGGTGCAGAGGGAGGTTCCTCTACTATGAGATATGCACAGTAGAAATGAAGATGGTGACCATACTGGGTGGAACCTAGCCTGGGAAAAGAAGTGGATGGATAAGAGACATAGAACCCCAAAAGCTCCAGGAAATGGGTTGGTTAAAGGGAGAACCCAAGGCTTACAAAAGATTGAGAAATTGATTGGTTAGTTTGAAAGGATGCCTGGTCCTTCCCAACCCTGAGAATACATAATCCCAGTTTAACAAAGAGCATAGCCTCTGTAACATGCTCTAGCCCCAATCATTTGCATCTTCTCTCTCCATAGCAGCCTTATGGCCCTAGCAGCTACCTGGAGTGCAGTTGCTGTGTGTATTCCAAATGCAGGATCCAAACACAAGCCTGGGTACAGTAATGTAGAGCATGCCAGAGTGCAACCAGGAGCAGATTATGCTAACCTGACAGGGACAGACATGGACTGAACCAATGGCATGGAATTTTTAAGAACTGGCCTTTCTTCTGGCCTTGATGAAGACAAGGCTAGACTTCTTTCACATGAGATGAAGGAACCTAGGGACAGCCTTCTATTTCCACCCTAATAAATGTTGCCACTAGACCTCATCCTCCCAAGTGGATCCCCAGAAATGATTTCCTTGCAACACCGCATGACCTCCGTTTGCTCTGGCAACAGACGAAGTATAAAAAATCAGAGAAGCCTGTTTTACTTGATCTTGCTTTTTAAATTTTATTTTATTTTGAGAATTCAGTGAATACTCTAAAGTAGATATAACACATTGAAAGTTTAATAAAACTCTTTTTCCTAAGATTATGTTTATAGTAGCCTCAAGCATACTGAAACAGAGCTATTGAAACTGTGGGGACTAAAAATAATATTAATACTTTTCTACCATCTGATAAGTTCTTCTGGCTGGCCTAATAACCAAATTACCAGGGACAGATTAACAGGAGAAAAATAAAAGTTTAATACATGAAGATGGGGAATTCGCATAGATATGATCATTCTGTGAAATCCAAAGATAGTGAGGGAGCATTGGGTATGTTTAGGTAAAAAATGCCCAAGCCTATAAAAAAAATTTATGAGTTTATTTGAACCAAAACCAACAACAACTGCCAGAAGCAAAATCTCAGTGGATTGAGAAAATGTTCCACAGAATGTGTTTTGCACTTTATTTTAGAAATTACAACCCAAGGAAGAGGCATAAAGAGGATTACATGAAATTTATTGGTGATAGATTAGGGATGAAGGAGAAAAGGAAAAAAATCTCTGAGATTGGATAAAAAGAAAAATAAAGAGATAAACACTTCTTTTACATTGTTGGGTGCAGGACAGTTAACAGTTAACTTACAGCACATAGACATTGTATGTGGGGAACAAGATAACAATGAGGGGCCTGTGGTCTCCTGTTCTGGTGGGAGATGGTGCCCTTGTAACCATGCAAAGTGGGTTTAGGCTGCTTGGCACCTTCTTATATGACTCAACAATTTGTGCTTAAGGAAACGGGTTTTTATTAACAGGGCTCCAACCCCAGAGGTGCAGAGAGCACTACAGCTCAAAGCCCTTCTCTCCCATAAGACCCAGAACTTCCCTTGCTCCTGAAAAGGTTACAAGTTCCCCATTTCCTTATCTGTTTATAAAGTGGTCACACAAACTGATCTCCATCCTCCCTGGAAGGTACACTTGTAGGTCTCAGAGTCACCATCTTCTCACAGCTCTTCTCTCCTTCAGGATCTGGGGTGTGCTTCTTTCAGTCTCCATGTAGCAGCCCAGAAGCCATGTGCCATGTCACACTGCATCATGGTGTCTCAGATGCTGTAGCCCAGGGTGGTACGTGTGCCTCTGTAAAACCCTGACCCCAGGAGTCGGCTTCCATCCTCTGTGCAGTTTACTTCCTGGTCCCACAAGTGTGCCCACTTGTGCAGAGAGGAGAACCAGAGGGCCGGAATGTCCAAATGACAAAAGCTCAGAAATAGAGCGCTTTCACCATGCTCCAAAGTCCCATACCAAGAGCCTTTGTACCGAGAGAGTGACTCTTCCTTACCAAGCACCTGAGAGAGGGAGAGAGAGTGAAAGCTACAGGTTTTCTGCCATTAAGCTCCGCTCCCTTTAAAAACACCCCAAAATGAAAAGCTTTGCCTCCCTTTGCCAAGCCAGACCAGTTTCAGGACATGTCACTCAAAGTACTGTCCTTCGGAAATTCAGAAGTCTGAGGCTCAGCATTCCCGGTCACAGTTCAGCTCCAAGCGTCTTTCGCAAGTCTGTGTGGACTGGCCTGAGTCCTTCTAGCACCATCTGTTTCTCCCCTCTGGAGCTGCCTTTACCCCAGCATCAGCTCACCAGTGTGCCTGTGTGCTTGGTCAGGCAAGTCCCCACAGTGCTGCCTGCTCTGTCACTGTGTTCTGTGTGGGAGGGGCAGTGAGGATGTTTCCAATGGGCCTCCAGACCTCCAGTCCTACAGACAGACCCACAGACTGACCTACAGGCAGACCTCCAGACCTTGTGTTTCTCAGCATGCTCTAATTTTAAAGGCTTGGCTAAGAACTTCCCGTGTGGGTGATCACCTGGTTCTTCCTACGGTGTGTTAGCGTCTGCAACTTTTTGTGACCTCCCCAATATCTTTGACCCTCTTAGTCAGTGCAAAAGTTCCCAGCAATGCTCAGGCATCTAGGGGGGGGCCTTGGCCCCCACAGCTCATGCAGGCACTGCATGGACTTCCCCCATGGCTATGTCATGAGTCACTCTGCCAAGTTACTCTGCCAGGGCATGTGGGACAAGTTCTCACAGCCATGATCACAATTTGCCTTAGTTTTCACTTTGCGGGCATTCCTCCCTGCCCCCCTCCCTACCCCTGTCTTCTGCAGGATCAGGGTGGGGAGGGGCGTTCCCCTACTTTCAGGGACCCATGCTCTGTATCTTGTTATACTTTGAGTGATCTGGAGAAAGGGGATTGTTCTGACATTCCAAATGTATCCTATCTTAGGTACAAAAAGACAAAAGACAGGCTCACTTAAGGTCAGGACTGACCTTTGCCAAGGAAGATACTGACCTAGGACATGACTACCCACCATGACTCTTTTTTTTTCCCCCCAGTTAAATGTTTTAATTTCAGACCATCTTATGTGGTTACTTTAAGTCCCTGAGCTTGAAAGTCCCATCATCATTCAGGTCACCCTGAGATTGTCAGGTTTCGTGTGTGACCCCTTTTTTGTACACAGATGTGTAAGACATTTGGGACAAACAAGAAAAAGTGGGTAATGGGGTATTAGATTTCACAGGTGAGAATGGGCAATTTACAAGTAGCTGAACACACATGGCAGGAAAATCCCCATAGGTGACCCAGAAACAATGGGACATGGGGTTATCTAGCTAACAGGCACCTACCTGAAGTCCTTTTTTACCATACTTAATTCAAATTAGTCTAAAGGGAACATCTTAAGATCTCCTTCCTGAAGCAGGTTTCTCTGTCTGATCTTTTGGACAGAAAAGGGAGGAAAATCAAAGCCTCTTTCTGAGTCTTTTGTTTCCTAATGAACAATTTAAAATCGGTACCCCCCAAAATCAGCTTCAAAGTGGCAGAATTTTGATCGCTTCAAAAGTCACGAATCCATGATTACTTAGTACAGCATATATTAAAGCATTATATGTATTTCCTAAAGGAAATATGACCTTTTATCATATTCTTTCAACAGCTGAATATCAAATGTTTAAGAAATATGTTCCTAGAAAAAATTCTGAATGTTTGTGCATACTCTTGATCATTCCAAGTCACATACCCTGGCTAGTTGGTTGGGGTTAAAAAATGTACTTGTCTAGATTTGCTCAATATTGATCTTTCCTTTTGATTAAAATAGAAAATTTCACATTCATATTATGTATGATACTCAGAATTGGTTAAAATCTTTGACACTTTTTAAAAGGTTTGATACTTTAAATAAAAAAGAGACTTTAAAACTCTGCATCTCTAAGTAGCCAAACCTCAGATAGTAGTTACTAAATTTTACTTTACCACGAGTTATAACTCCAGGGCTGCTGCGAATTTCCTATCCAGATTGTGGCTGTATAGTATTGGAATGATAAGGGCCAGACGCTGTCCGAACAACAGGTCTTCAATGAGAAAAATTAGCTCAGCTTCTGTAGTCTTTGTGTTTTAATTACCTCATATTCACCTCACAGCTGGAAATCAAAGGGGTGTACTCATTTCAGGAAGCCCTTTTGCCTTTTATACTTTCAAGAGGAAAACATATTGACCAGAAACCAAGCCGCTCACAGGCATTTGACCTTTAAAAGTGTATGAATCCTTGTAAGAACCAGATAAAAAGTTACAGGAACTGTTTTCTTTCTTTCAAGTAAGCAGCTACATTCACAGAACTGTGCTTGTCTGTGTCAAGCAGCATTTGGCAATCATTTTGAACTTCAGAAGTAAATCACAATGTTTTGATATGTTGAGGGATTTTGGAGTATTAAAACATAAGGAAGTTCCTTTTTTTTTTTCAAGAAAAAGGCTTACAGGAGTTGGGTTCACTGTAGATTTGTAAGACAATCTTTTTCTTCTGATTATCAATTTTTGAATAAAAAGATGCATGACTTCAATTACAAAGTGTAGAAGTAAAAGGGTCACGTACTAAGCCTGACAAACTCAGAGACCTAAAGTAACCACACAGGATGGTCTGAAATTTAAAACTTTCTAACTAAAAGTAGGTCATGGCTAGTAGTCATGTCCAAGGCTGGTATTTTTCCCTAAGAAAAACCAACCTTTACCTTAACTGAGTCTGCCTATGGTCTTTTTGCATTTATGATAACACACTTTTGGAATGGCAAATTTCCTTTTTTCGGAGCCCTCAGAGTACAGGCAGGCACTGTCTGTATGAGGGGGAGACCACAAATCCCCCCATTGTTATTGCTATCATGTTAACCGTTAACTGCGAACTAGCCTTTACCCATTTATGAAAAAAAGAAGTATATGTCTATCATTTTACCTTTTATCCAATCCCAGAGGTCCCCCCTACCCTGCTTTGCTTTTTCCCACCTTCCTAACCTATCACGAGTGGATTTCATGTAACCCCCTTATATCTCCTCCTCTCATTCTAATGTATAAAATAAGGTGCTAAATTGCCATCCTCCAGAGCATTTCTCAATCTGTTGAGGTCTTGCTTCTGGCAATTGTCAGTTTGGCTCAAATAAACTCACAAAAGTTCTCTACAGGTTTGAATGTTTCTTATGTTGGCAAAAATTAAGAAACACATCATTAGACATCATACCTCCAAATACATTAAAACTCAGTTACTAAATATAGTTTGGTACTTTATATCAAAGATATCAAGTAATATTCATGATGTCTTCTGTAACTGAAAAAAAAGTTCACCTTTTATATAAAAGTTACTTAACTATCATTGAATATGGCACATAAATGTACTTCTTTACTAAATACCCAGGACTGCCATTACAGTATCGTCTGGGGAACATAAAACCAGAGCTGTCTACTGTTAATTACATAGGAGCACTGCGCTTAAGAATACCAGTAACAGCCGGCTGGATCAGAATAATTCTTGCGTGTGTGTCTATGTGTGCGTATGCAGAAAAGAAAATAAAAACTATGGTAGGTTAAAGAATCACATATAATTGTTAAAAGTTTCAAACGCTCTTATTCATTAAAGTTGGCAGAGCTTTATCAGATAAGAGGGTTATGTTTTCACTTTTTATTGTAGAATTATGAGTCCAGCAACAATGTCAATATAACTTAATGAAGAAATGCATTTTATTAATTTTTAAGGTTCTATAGTACCTAGTAGACATTTTTTTTAAAAGTGAAAATCATATACCTAGTCAGTGGGGCAGCTGTATATAATGATTAAGTGTATTTATTTTATAGAATCAAGTTAAATTTAGTCTGAAATATTTAAATATGTTTTTGCAGATCCATACATAAAGTTGTTTTATTCTTTCTAAGGCTATATATTATTATGTAAAGAGATTATTATAAATCTTCCATTTCCTTATATTGAATGCATAAAAATTTCTGTTTCTCTTTCAGTGCTTACTATCTCCAAATAGCAATAAATTTTACTTGCCTAGAAATTCCCCCTAATCATTTTTGGCTAATTCAAATAATTGATTCTTGGAATTTTTTTTTTAATAATGGAAAGAACAGCATCACTGAAATGTGGTATTGTTCCCCCCCTACACTTGCACAAAATTGACTCTCAAAGATATAGGTTTGTAAAAATATATGAATATCTAATGACAGGATTTACCACATTAAAAAATCTTCTAAAATAAAGCCCGGTGCCATTTCTTCATGTTTTTTATGATGGTCCACAACCCAGTCCTTCTCTTGCAGTGTTTTCCACTTTGCTATGAGAATTTACTTGCCCACTGAAATACTCGTGAGAGGAATTTGAGAGGCATTCTTGAACCTACATTTTTCTCATCATCCACACTCAATAGCTGATGGAGTCCTGTGTATCATTACTTCAAAATAATTTTGTTTTCTCTCTTTCTATTGCACCCACTATAGCAGGCCATTATGGCTTATCTAAAATACAATTATAATTGGTTTTCCTGTTTCCAGGGTTATTTCTACATTTCTACATCTCCATTGATTTCAGTTTAGTATAAGGAAATCAACAGTTCCAAAAAGTGAAATTTGATCTTTTTTACATATCTCTCCTATCTTCATAAATAACATCAGGCTTATTAATTACAGAAACTTGTAAATCAAACCTTGACCCTACTCACAACCAGATATAACTTGTCATATAACCAAATCTAAACTATCTTGAATGCTCTGTGATTTTACCACAAAACTGCATTTAAAACTATACCCAATGCTTATTTATCATTTTGCTGGGAGCTACTCTTATCTCTGCCTTGTCCTGCTATAACAGCCTCCTTTGTTCCCTCCAAGTCTTTTTTCCACAAGAGCTAGAATGATATTTTCGTGATTGTGATCTTTATCCTGTCATCTTTCTGTTAATCCTTTTGATAGTTTTTCTATGATTTTTTGAGTGTACTCAAATCCCTGAAAGAACCCACCACATCCTGATAAATAGGACCCTTGTATACAGCATTCTCCTTTACCCCCAATACCAGAGGCATATCAGACTGTCTCTTTTTTTCCTAAAATGCTTCTTAGTCCCATTTACCTTCTGGCTTTTTCGTATTATCTACCCCCCATCCCCGAACTTCTCTTAAAACATTTTCTTTGGCCTGGGGCTATTTCATTTCCCTCAGTTTAAATGGTGGGGCTTTTTTTGTGTGTGTGGGGGGTCTTATTTGATCTACAATACAGTGAATATATAAGAGCATGAATATTTCGTCAAAACCATTTAAGTTCTCTTTCATCTGGGGCAAGTGGTAAAATCACAGGATCTCTTTCTTTTGGGGATATAGGTGTTGTCATAAGATCTGTTGAAATTTCAGATATTTATTTTTTACCTGGAATTATTATTTACTTTTATTCAGTTTCCCAAGTAAGAAGAATCATGATCACTAGATTCACTTTAAAATATAAATAGGCTTTGGTACAATGATTTTTATTCCTTTGGGCAACTACTTCTGATATATATGCAGAAGGCTTAGGTTTCAGTGTCGCGATAGTCAGTTTCAACAGAATTCAGTAAAACATGATAGATGGAGCATGAAAGGAAACAATTTTGCAGACCCTCAGAGTCAAGTACCCCTGCAATGAAACTACTGAGTCATCATTGGAAACAATGTATCTTCTCAGCATATCAGCTTCTCTCCCAATAGCCATTTAAAAGCACACTTATAAGAGGCTTACTTTTGAAAAACATTAGAGAACTGATAATTATCAGTCAAAACATTAACTCAGAAGTGTACACTTGAAACCTATATGATCTTTTTAACCAATGTTACCCCAATACATTTAATTAAAAATATTAACTCATAAAAACATGTCTGACAAAAGCATAGTCAATGAAGGGAAGAGAAGAAAATTTTAAAAAGAAAAAACCTGTCTATTGAAATTGTTAACTATTACATTTGGGTGAGGAAGAAGTTAAAGTAGCTGGCCTATGGTTTATTTATTTCCTGATAACTTGGGGACAGCGATCTCTCAGAGAAGACCAGTGACTCAGTCCAGCCTCTTTGCAATTACTTCATTTGGGAGGTAATCCTAGGAAACACTAGCAGAGAGGGGCAACTGAGAATGAGAAAGGAAGACAATAAATGGTGTATTATTGATCAAGTTACAGCTCTACTAGAGATTAACCCCACTGGGTAGATGTAAGGGAAAGTATTGAACACCAAGTCAGCTTTTTCTGACCTAAGGGACAAAAAAGCTTGATATTTATTCACCAACACCCATTGGTCTTCTCTGTGGGCAATCTCACTGGGGTGTTAATTGCCCAACCTTGTCAGATTGTCCTGAACTCAGGCATAGATGGCAGGCTCTTCTGCCTAGAATGCCTCAGGCAGGGAGTTTATAGTAAGACTGGGATGCCCTGAAATGGTAAGTGTTGAGGAGTATGGGTGTGACACAACGGCATCTTCTATATCACCTCTTTTTGGAAATCTATGATTTAAAGCATGTTTTCCATATGATCCCAATTATAAGTGGACCTAATCAACAAAGAAACAAGCAAGCAAAGTATAACCAGTGACACTGAAATAAAAAACAAAATGACAGTAACCAGAGGGGAGAGGGGAGGGAGATATCAGGAGAAAAGAAGGGGAGGGGTCATCAAGGAACATGCATAAAAGACCCATGGACAAACCCAAAGAGGAGAGGGATTGAGGGTGGGAGGTTGGGGAGAGGGGGGCAGGGGCAAGTGGTGGCAGGAAAATGGAGACAACTGTACTTGATCAACAATAAAAAGAAAGCATGTTTAATGATCTAGTGTAGAATTTATAATGTTGATTTGTGTTGTTTTTTTTTTGACCAAATTAGCACCTAAGAATAGAGAATGCATTTACATTTGAGTAAAAAAAAAAAAATGACCAAAAAAAACTAGCATGTTGCAGGCCAAAAACATTCTGGGAAGGAGACAGGCTGAGTGTTAGCCAAGCTTATTTGTTGATAGAAATTTTAGCCCCGTTATTATATTTAACACTATGCCAGCTTAGATGATCATATTTCCACTTTCCCGAATCCATTTCATCTGGTGTAAAACTCCCTCAGTGGTCTTAACCAAGAGGAATTACTCAGACTGTAATCAGTCCTAATTTCTAAATATAATACTTGTCCACTTGTTGGCCAAGAATAAATTTTTCCAAAGTAAATATTGCTATAAATGTCATAAGTCCAGTTTCAGTAGGATTGCCAAATAGTTTAGAACTATGGAGGTATCAGTATATACTACTTCCAACATTACATGTGAATTTCTAGGACTCTGCTTATAGTATCTCTTAATATATAGCATTTCAATCCATATGCTCTAGATATTCTGTAGATAAGTTCTGAAATCTTACTTTAGTTTTAATTTATTTTTCTCTAGCTATTAAGAAATTTGAACATTTGTTTATATGTCTGGGATGTTTGTATTTACCTTTTCATAAAGTGCCTGTCCAACTTTCTGTTCATATTTTTCATTAGGGTTTCTGCCAAATTTCTTATTGATTGACAGTAACTTCTCTATATAGACTTGTTTAAATGTGTTGCAAGCAATCACTTCCATTCTAGACTGCATTTTCAATCATTTCATTATGTTATTTTATGACTAGAAGTTTTTATTTCTTTAAAATAATTTAATTGATTTTGCTTCCTTTATGGTCACTACATTGTATCCTAGTTAATTAATCTTTCCCCATGCCAACAGTATAAAGTTATTATCTTTTAAGGTTGTTGATTAATTTTAATGTTTTATCATATGAGATCTATTATTTGTCTGGGCTGATGTTTTGGATGGTCAAAGGTAGGGAGGAGTCTCCAGGGCTCTTTTTCCCCCACCCTGCTGCACAACTCATCCATCCTATGACTTCCCTTGATAGCCTGTATCCTTTTCTTTTTTTTTTAATCAATCCCAGGTTCTCTCCTTTGTAGGTTTAAACTGTGGTATGTAATCTCAGTCATCGTCCCAATAAATAACTGATGAAAAATACACTAAATGAACTATTGTCAGGATAAAACGTGGATTTATAAACTGCATACAAAGGTCACTCAAGATTGAATTTCCTTCAAATCATTAAAGACATTGGTTGTACGTATTCTAGAAACTAATCTGTATATGGGAAAGTACCAGGCCATTGTAAATTTTTCTCTTGTCTGGTTGACATTTTTTTCCCTTTTAGAAGTATTTGAGATTTTTAAAAATTATTATTATCATTCTTAAATTTTACTATTATGGGTCTTTATATTTTCTGAAGTTTTAAAACATTTATTATTTATTATCAACATGATAAACTATGATATAATATAAAATTATTTCACATATAATCACATTGATAAAAAAGAGACTGGCAAAAATAGCAGTGATGTTTAAAACAATGATCAATGAATTCAAAGAAACATAACAACCTTGTAGTAACATTAGTGACCATTTTGAGAAATGAGGAGAAACTCATAGTGCAAAATTTTGACTATTATGTAGCAACATATTTCTAATATATAACAAGGCTTTTACAGTAAGTTTCAAATTACAAAACTTCTATGCTTCATCATTTTAGTGACAAATAAAGGGAGGTAAATTTTTAGGTTCAGGAGCAAACATTTTGGATTTTTGAATTACATATTACCCCTAAACTGCTGTGAGATACATTATATTATTCATTAACACATAAAATCCAGAAATATTCTTTGAGGAATTTTTTTGGTAGGTGCTGAATTAAAGTAGAGAATCCATGCAAAATGCTGCTCACAGAGCCTGTGATATGTACTATTTACATATAAGATGTCCTGTTCTTCCTTTTTTGAAATATCTTAAAACAGTTTATCAACATTCTCATTCATGTCATCACTGCTCTCTAAAATGAAGACAAATATTGCATCATTTCTCCTCTTTTATGCCTCTAATTGATAAATTACATAATTTAAATGATCTATGTAACATCAGGTTATTAGAAAGGGTTCATATCACCAAACTCTTAAGCCTGTCTTTTTTTCTTGCCAGAAGCATATAATTAATCACTGTCATTGTGGGATAACTTGAGAGACACTGGGATGTTATCTCATTTGCAAGTATCTTTTATATAGCCCATTTCATTGGGTTAAATAATTTATCACATATTTTGTTCATTCAAGAACATTTATTAACATTTACTACGTACAAGGCACTGTGCCAGAAATTTGGGAAACAAGTAAAACAAAACAATCACTTCTCTCATTCTTTCATGGAGCATAGATTCAAAGTAAATGACAGACATTAATCAAACAATAGCCCACATGTGACAGTTGAGATTATAGTAAATGATAAAGAGTGGAGTTTCGCGAAGATACAAAATAGATGAAGCTGTCTGTTCTACATGGGATCATGAATACACAACCCTGGTACCACAAGTTACAGATATAACATTAGCTATTAGGAAAAACTTGTAAACAGGAAGTGGTAGGGTACACAGAGTTCCCTGAATTCTCATCATTTTGCATGCTAGGCCAAGCATGGAGGCTGTGCAGACATCCTGGCCAAGGCTTTAGTAGAGAGAAACTACTCTGGGTGCATAGTTGAGATCACTCTATGTATGAGAACAAACTTCACCCCCACAACCTGTTAGTTAGGGTAGCCCAAGAAAGACTGGGGACACCTAGACACAAGACACAGGTCAAGGTATCCCCAGACCAAGGAGTTGTATTCCAAGGCCCAAGATCAGTATCCCACAAGACATCCTTCATACCAGGGCACATCACTGACACAAGGTACATTGACATCAGTGAATGACATTGGTTTGTCCCTAGAGATTATTTAGGTCAACTGAGACAACTCATGGTAACTTACCAAAAACAAGGAGGTAAATGAATGTCTATCACCATGCAATATTGTCTCATCACTGACCTATTCAGGAAGTTCTTCTCCTAGGAACTGAGCTAAATCTGGGTAAAATAAATTATATAAGCAATAGGTAGAAGTGATAAAATAGGTGTTAGGAAGATGTGCATGTAGGCAAGGAGAAAGGCATGCACAAAGAGTTAGGCAGACAATGGAACGACACCTCAGGGGTCTGTAAGAAGGCTGGAGGGTTGGAGTGCAGAGAGCAGGAACAGTGTGGTACATGAAGCTGGTGGGTTGGGGGAACTGGAATTTGTGCTAAGAGTCACTTGGTGATTATGGATAACAATGGGATAGAGTATATTATGTGAGTAGGGTACAGGGTCAGAGGAGTATAATACCATCCGATTTCAGAAATGACACAATTAAGAATGCCCACAGTGGATGTCTAGAGACCAGTAATATCCATAGTCCAGAGGAAATTATGGTAGTTCAGAGAGAGGTGGTAACAGTGCATGGATTTGAGACATATTTGAAAGAAACATTTTAAAGATGCAAGTTACTTATAATTTCATTTTTCTTGTTAAAGCTATCAATAGGCAATAGTTTTTCTTACAAAAATAATGAAAAGACAGAAAGATGGCTATTAAATTGGACTGGAACCTCTGTTGAGGGAAAAACATTGCTCTTCAGTTGTACTCATGTATGTAGTTCGGCATCTGGGCCTGAGTTACTGAATAGAAAAGTGGGAATATGTAGTTTACCGTGAGCCAGTGCAGATGCATTCTTGCTGGTAGATAGGATCCATTATGGGGTCACCTCTTCAGATGTGAAGGAATAGGTCTTGGCACAGAAGTAAACCTTCATACTTAAAAAAAAGTCTACAGTATCAGGAATTGGGTATATAATTTATTGTTCAAAGAAGGACTATTTTAGAACAAAGGTGAAAGTGTGACTAATGATTACTTAGGCATATCAATCATATGCCAGCACTGACCCAAGCAAATAGGGGCATATGGCTATCTTAGGTAACAAATGTTGATATAATTCCTTAAAGCTAAATCATTGTGCATGACAATTAATGAAATTCTATACTTTACTGTAAAGGTATTTTTTTCCCAGCTAATCAATGTTCCTCTTTCTCAAAGGCACTAGAAATATTATTATAATCATTTCTTATTAGTCTAATTTTCTACTCAGATGGGCCTAGAATTTCAGTGATAATCAACTCTGTGGAAATACAACGTTCTAACATGACTTAAGAGCAGCCATTTCAGACATTGTATAAATAACATTTGGAAAACAGAAATTATTCTAAATGATTTAAAATTCTGAAGTACGGTTTTATTAGAGTTAAAACTCTGATAATATGACAGATTATCTGAGCTCTATTAACAAGGAAAATGTAATAAAATAATTAAATTACTACAGAGATTAGAAAAAAAAATGTCACTTTATTTCAATGCTTCCGGTGATTCCTGGTGTCCAGGAAGATTAACCTAAATTAAAACGACTTTGCTCAGCAGTCATCTTATAGTTACTGTGTTTAAATGAGTATTTTTTAAAAAGATGTTATCTATCCATAGGAATAAAACTCTGAAAGAAGCACAGGTTATAAAAATAGATGATGTGTCACAAAAGCCCCAAGTTAAAATTGCCTCTTAAACTTGGGACCTCATTCAAAGTAAAGAAGCATATATGGAAAAATAAAACAAATCATATTTACCTTATGTTTTGTGATCTAAGTAAATTCTCAACTTCAAATCTGGATTCCAAAAGAAAATAAAGTAGCTGTTTACCAGAAACCATTAGATAGGCCATATAATGTCTTGCCAGATGATAAAAAAGCATATTCTGAATGATTGACAGACATATTAGATTTTGAATAACTAAAAACTCCCAATAATGAACTATACATGATTATATCCACTGAAGAATTTTTATAACAAAAGATATTCAATAAAACATATTCTTAGACATATGAAATATCATTTTATAGATTAAACAAAAGGTCAGTGAAGAACAAGATCATTCACAAATTTCTTAGGTGTATAATAAACCAGCTAATTTTTTCTCAAATGTAAAAAAAAGTACACTTACATTGTGTTGTGGTTAGAACTGTGTATCCCAAAATTCATGTTCACCTGGAATCTCTGAATGTGGCTGTCTTTGGAAATTGGCTCTTTGAAGATGTACTTGATTAAGATGAGGTCATACTGGATTAGACTAGGACTTAAATCCAATAACTGATATCTTTATAAGAAGGCTATGTGAAGTCACACACATAGAGAATACCAGGCAAGGATGGAAATAGAGGTTGGAGTGATTCGTCTACCAGGGAAGGAGTTCTAAGGATTACTTACAATGGTCAAAGCTAGAAAAGAGGTGGTAAATGATTTAAACAAGGAACCATTAGACTGAGGTAGCTCTAATGCTTTAGTAGCCTAGGTAAGCAAAGCAAAACCTAAGCCTGTAAAGGCCTCAAGGTTAAGAAATCATAAGCTAAGAACAACCTGTCACAAACTGCCAGCTAGATTTCCCCATTTAAGCTATAGTTAATAAAATACTTTCCTTGCTTTGCTTGGGTGTCTTTTCTGTAAAGACTTTCCCCTATCACTTACAGATTCAAACTGATTCAAGCCCCCAGGCACTGCCCGATTCAAACTGATTTTTGCTCAAATAAGCTCTTAAAAATTTAATAAACACCAGTTTATATTTTAACTGAGCCATGGGACTCTAGAAGGAACCAACCATGCCAATACTATGAATTCAGACTTCTATACTCCTGAACTGTGAGAGCAGAAATTTCTATTGTTTTAAGCCACCAAGTTTATGGTAATTTGTTATGGTGGTTCTAGCAAACTAACATATTGTTTCTTCATAATCGAGAAGCATTTATTTCTTTCAGCCACTATATTTAAGGCATAGTGAATTCCATTTGATTTGGACAAGATTTAATGAATACCAAGCAAAGAAAACAGAAATAAGGCATGGTTCTTGTCCTCAAGATAGATTCTTCTAATCCTAATCAGTCATCTGGAGAAAGAAAAAGAATAAAATCATCCAAATGTAATACCACAAAATCATTATTTTCTTAGAATAAAATATGAAATAAGTTACCATATGAAAGGGATGGTTATAGATTATCCTAGATATATGTCCCTGAATTTTTTTGCAAAAAAAAAAAATGAAACCAGTGCTACTAATAATACTACACATTTTTCATCAATGCTATTTATGTAACTGTCTCACCTTCACCGATACTAATATTAATTTTATATCTGTTTAGACACAAAATTACATTTTTTAAAAGTTGACTTATAAGTACTGAGTTATTCAACAGACTAATTAGAGTTTTGTGTTTCATTTACAGCTCATGGAATAGCATATTTATATTATTTTTTCTATTGTAACTTTGGTGTTTTTCTTATTTATTAGTATGAGTTCATTTTAAATAATGTTATATTATTGTAATCTATGTTAATTATTGTGATAGTAATTTATCAAATTTTAACTTAGTTATGGTTCTTCACATACCACTCATAGTCCTCTTGGGATGTTACTTGAAATTTCAAATTTAACATGTTCAAAACTAAAGTATTGTTTCCCTTCAAAACCAAATTACCTAAAGTTTTCCCGTTTTTAATGAATAGCAATTTCATCCTTTCAGCTGGTCAGGACAAAAACTTTGTGGGGAATAATAATACTAAAAAAAACCTTTTGATCTTTATCCCTAGTTCCTGGTAGGGGCCCATAAAACACTTGAAATTTCCTGATTGATAGGAGTGTCTTTTGTTATTCATAAGGAATGCCTTTCAATTATACCTGAGTTTATACTAATAAAGTGTCTCCTGAGTGGTGTCTACAGAGCTTTATGACAGGGCTGGTCACCACTAAAAGCACAACCAGGTTGTTAGAAGGTTAGTGCTTTTAGTCTCATCCACAACCTCCCAAGGAGGGGACGGGACCTGGAGATTGAATTCAGTCACCAATGGCCCAATGATTTAATCTATTGTGTGCCTACTTCATGAAATTTCCATGGAAAACCCTAAACTAAGCTTTGAAAGCTCCCAGGGAGGATGGTACAACAGGTTCTGGGAAGTGGCACACCAGCAGAAGGCCCAGAAGCTCCACACAGCCTCTCCCAATGCCTTGCCTTGTCATCTCTTTGGTTGGCTGTTCCTGAGTTGTATCCTTCATAACAAACTTATGAATGTTAGTAAGGTGTTTCGCTGAGTTTTATGAACATTCTACTGAATTATCAAACCTGAGGAGTGGGCTGTGTGAACCTCTGATTGACAGTCCATTGTTCAGACACAGGAATTGGTCCTGGAACTTGCGGCTGGGATCTGGACTAGGGGCAGTCTTGTAGAGCCGGGCCCTTAACTTTTGGCGTTTGCACTAACTCTGATTAGTTAGTGTGAGAATGCAATTGAATTACCGCATATACAGTTGATGCTGGAGAACTGGTGTTAGAAAAGACACCACATATTTGATGTCAGAATGGTATCATCCTCAACCCCTATTGTTGTAATGTGTTTGGGCTGCTTTATAAAAATACTACAGATTTGGGGGCTTGAAGAATTAACATTCACTTCTCACAGCTCTGGAAGCTGGAAGTCCAAAATGAAAACACCTGCAGATTTGGTGTCTGGTGAGGGGTCACTTCTTTGTTCATAGATGACCGTCTTCTCTCCATGTTCTCACATGGTAGACAGGGCAAGGGGGGCTCTCCAGGATTTCTTTTATAAGGGCACAAACAAGGAGCTTCCACCCTCCTGATCCAATGACCTCCCAGAGGCCCATCTCCTAATACCATTACATTGGGGATTAGGATTTCAACATATGAATTTTAGGGGGACACAAACATTCAGTCTGCAGCAGCATCTATATTTCTCTTAAAACCTACATTTAATTTGACAGAAAATTTTTTGGCCTCTATGTCCAAAAATTATCCAAAATTTAATTACTTCTTTACAATTTGCTGCCTATTTTCTTCAATATATTAACCACTAAGGTGTTAAAATTATCTTTGATGGCTCCTGTATAGACTCTTTTGTGGCTCTGTTTCTAGGGTATACTTTTTCTCTTTGTCCTTTTCCTTGATATGCCTGGAAATAATTGTTTCTGTGGCTAACATTGTGTATGGGAAATTATGGAGGGCAGGGAGAATGCCCTCGCCTGCCAGCGAAGGTTTGCCTTACTTTGAGTGGGTAAGGATGGCATAGCACCTCACGTGGTTCTGATCTGAGCCAGAGGTGACTCAAGCCTGGGTTTCTTTTTGGGTAAAGCTATTTCTACCTAATTTGTACCACATCCTAGGGTTTGGTCCTCCCCGTTTCCTAACTGAGATCCTAGAAGATATGAACTCAAACATTGCTTCCTCAGTACCCTAAGGCTCCCCATCTGTTCATTCTACGATTCATCAGATTCCTGCTCTGCTTCTCTCTCTTATATGGTTGTAGTTGAAAAGTCGAGCAATGCATTGAGGGAAAAGCCAGCATAGTGTTGGGCTTAAATTTGTATGTGTTACTTTGCACTGGAGTCTGCGTTAGTTTCAAGGCTGCCTTAACAAAGCACCACAAACTGGCTGCCGTGAACAACAGGAATGTGTTTCCTCACGGTGCTGGAGGTGAGAAGACCAAGACTGAGGTATCAGTAGAATTGTTTTTTTTCCTTGCTCTGTAGGTAGCTGTCTTCTTCCAGTGTCTTCACAGTATCATTTCTGTGTCTGTGTCCTAAATTTCCCTTCTTACAAAAACATCAGTCATTTGAAATAAGGTCCAGCCCTATGCCTTATTTTACCTTAAACACCCTTTTAAGGACCTCATCTCTAAATATTCATATTCTAAGTTACTGTTACTGGAGTGGGAGTAGCCTAGAGCAGGTCTGCCTCAGACCACCATGGAGGTGGGGATTCTTGACTTCGTGTAGGAAAGATTTCTCAACATGAGTTCAGGTGATTTTGAGAGTATGTTTATTAAAGCTGGAGACAGTGAAACAAAGGGAGGACTTAGGGTAGAAGAAGTAACAAGAGAACAACAGGAGGGAGTCTAGGTGGTGCTCGACTTAGGCTCCCTTGAAAAGTTATAGAAAAGGAGTGAGCCAAGGCAGGGCTGCCATTAGCTCACTGGGAAGTCAGAGAAAAGTGGATCTTAGAGACAGGATCAGGGGTAAGTGGAGGTCCAGCTGCTGCTGCCCTCTTTTCCCAGGCAGCAATTCTCATGGAGACCCTTGGAGATTAGGAAAAATTAAGAAGTTTATGCTGGCAAAGGGGCATGGGTTTGCTCTAGAGCCAGTCTGCCCTCAGTCTTTGTCCTGAGGGCTTTTATCCTTCTTCTGCTGGTGAGAATCTTAGTGGAGGGTTTTAGCAGAATATTCGTCAGCATCCAGGTGCATTTTAAATACGCTGATGGGTCAAAATGAACAAAGAGGGAAAGTTAGGACTTCAATATATTGGTTTATGGGGTCAGGAGAGACTTAAGTCAGCCCGCAAGGGTATCTAAACCCTCTCCCTCCAAACCCTGGTTACCTCCATGGCTCTGAATTCTAATTTTTCTCTTTCAAGCCCCCTGCAATTGCCAATTCCCTGACAGATTCTATACCAGTTAGCAGTAGCTCTATGTTCAGGTCCTATGTTTGGGTTTTCATCTTTCACCCTGTCTCTGGGGAGATTAGGTAAATCTCCGGAGAAAAAGAGCAGCAGCAGAATATATGCTTATCATATCACAGTTCATTTTTGTAGGATGTTGGCCCTTCACATTCTTTTTAACTCATCAGTTCCCCAACATGCACACATGTATGTATGCAAGAACACACACACAAAATTACACATATAAAATCTGCTTCTCCAGTTTTTCATGGTAGGAATGTTGATAAGCATTAAGTTACTTCATAATATTTAAAAAACATAAAAAAGCTACATATGCAAAATTAGGGACCTATATTAAATACATTAGAGTGAATAATCACTCAGAGAGAGAGAATAGGTTGGATATGACATTCACTTGCATGTTGTATCTAGGAGATATAAACCAATAATGATTATGTATCACTAAGACATTTTGATACAATAAGTGTAAAAAAGTTTATGTACCTAATATAAAGAGCTAAAATAACATAGAGATGTTTGAAGAAAAAAAGTGATTACCACACACAATTCTTGCCTCTGTAAACACCTTAGTGTATAAATATATAAAATAAGATTTTCCAACATTTGGTTTTGTGTTAATCATGCTATTTTTAAACTCCATTTTATACTTTAAATCTTGAGCACTTGTGAAAGTCCATGTTCATAGAGACTTTTTCTCATCACTCAAGCAACTTTGTGTAATATATAGTAATTTTAAACACCAATCTCCTCTTCATGATTACAGCAGTCAGAGTGACTAGTTTTAACACTTGCACTACAGAAAAACACACATGCATACACAAAGCTGGCTTTTTCTTCTTTATCCTAGTGATGAATAGAAACCTAGGCCTCTGTCCTGATGTATGGACTTCTGTTTCAAAGGAACTATCTGAATTGCCATCATCAGAAAGAAGAAATATTTGATTTAACAACAACAAAATGTTTCAGTGGAAAGAGTTTAGGATTATTATTTTTTTTTCAGTCAGTTTGTGCTCAGGCACTGCCGACAAGATAAATTATCTGAGTCTCTAGGCCGTGGAGGCAAATCCAAACTGTGTGAAGTAAGTCAAAGTAAATAAATGAGAAGACATTAAAAAAAGAGAGAAACATGAAAGCAGAGAATCTGTTACTTGGAAGGAAGTACTATAATATGATCACTAGCCACTCTGCCTGTTGTGAGCTCAAATATTTCCCGTTCTGTACAAGGCCTGGGAATTGTGAGGTTTTTAGCTCTTCTGTTATTTCCCCAGCTTTGTGGAATTCCCTGTGTTTGCATCGGTAATTACCCAAAGGCAGAATGATGAAATAATACCAAGGGCATCCTCACTGGTTTCTTTCACCTGTATTTTTTTTTTATTGTTTTTCAGTTACAGTTGTCCCCATTTTCCCCCCATACTCTCCCCTGCCCTACCCACTCCCCACCTCCCACCTCCCACATTCAATCCCCCACTTGTCTTCGTCCATGGGTCCTTTATACATGTTCCTTGACTTGACCCTTCCCCTTTTATCCCCCATTGTCCTCCCCTCTCCCCTCTGATCACTATCAGTTTGTTCTTTATTTCCATGCCTCTGGTTCAATAAACTGCTACAGAAGTCCCCTATCCAATATTAATTTTTAAAAGAACTAAGGTTTTGTTTGCTTGTTTTTATGAAACTACTGGAAAATATAAAGATGAAAGAAAAATGACTGTATGTAGGAAGTAGGATGTTAGGTTTTCAGTAAAAGAAGATATAAAAAAAGGAGGTGAATTTTTATTGAGGGATTTATTGGTTTTTTGGACAAGAAAAAATATAAAAAACACTTTTTTGGTAAAAGAAAAAATAATGTAATTTTTTCCTAAGGCAAAATGATTCTTTTAAAATAAGAATGGAAAATATAAGACAAAAGTTGAAAAGTAAATGGAAGTTGCAGGTCTTGAGAAAGGAATGTTATGTGTGGTCAAGTTAAGATTGGAATTGAATAATTAAGTTAATTGCATCATTTTTGTTCGTGAACTCTCATCAGACCTTTAACCATGGTTTTAATACATTTGAATGACCAAACAGCAGGGTCTATTGTCCCATATGCCAGTCTGGGGACCCCTGCCAAGATACGCAGGGCCTTAAAGGTTGGACATTGAGGGAAGTAGCCACTGCTCTGACTCCCACTGTTTATCAGCCTGCTATGCAGTTGAGAACACCAAGCCCCGTTACTCATAGGAAAGGACCAGATTTCTGCTGGTCATGGGATGGGGACCTGATGGAAATACATTTCTACAGTGGCCTCACTCACTTGTCTAACAAAGAGATCAATCCAACTTTTGGGAATGCGAGCCCGTTTCTAGCTCATCGGTGTGGTCACGGTGGGTATCTCCACCCCCGGGAGGAGACGAGAAGACCATAAAGCAGTACATCAAGGGAGAACAAGCTAGGACTAGTACTTTTAATTCACCTGATATTATTAATATTGATCCAGATATCTAGCCTGT
This sequence comes from Mormoops blainvillei, assembly GCA_004026545.1. NCBI lineage: Eukaryota > Metazoa > Chordata > Mammalia > Chiroptera > Mormoopidae > Mormoops > Mormoops blainvillei. The sequence goes on from PVJD01001814.1 coordinate 202,736, forward strand.
GGCACACACTATTAATAACAGTAGGTGTGGGTTTTCTTTTTTTGCCAATCTAACTACGGACAGAAAGGAGCCTGAAATGGCACAGTTAGAGCCATGGAGGGCCACACTCGGATCTGGCATGGGTTCATGTGGCTTACCCCAGGCTATTGACACTTGAGCACCCAGGCACCCCTATGTTGGAAACAGAAAAATCACTCTAAATAAAACCAACCCAATAATAACCAGAAAACAGGATGAATATCACTGGAACTGTGTAGTCATTTTGTCATATTAGAGAACAGTGACTGTTTTGGTATTGACTGGTTGCACCACTCACATATCTGTTGGGTGGTTCCAATTAGGACCCAGTGATTCTATTGCACAAATCTTTGGCCATGGCTTATGCCTGGGAGATTGGGCTGCTGCACCCTGAGTGTTTCTTGGGAACAGGAGAGGTCCACCTTACAGTAACAGCAATCGTCAACCTCCCTCTTCTTCAGGCCAGATGGCCATGTTCTGTTTTCACAATCATTTGCTCACCATCTTTGTTCCCTCCAATGGCCTGGAAGACATTGTAATACACATAGAGGGCCTTACTCAGTCCATCCAGTAAGTCTCAAATGATAGCCAGCAAAGCCTCTCCTTACTAAACACTGAAATGTCTGTAATGAAAAGAGCTGTCCTCCAAAACAGGATGACCTTGGACATAATTATGGCTTGCAAGGAGCCACTTGGGCCATTATCCAAACAGAATGCTGTGTGCTCATACCTGATGAGTCTGTTGATGTGTCATGTTTATTAAATCACATGAGACCACAAGTGAATGACTTGAGAAATCTGACCCCCATTGTAGGGGTTTCAGATCATGAGGCTCTTTGTGGAGAAAGAAGTCACTGATTTGGGGAACCATTGTCTTAATATGTGTTTTCTCTGGCATGTGCTTATATTGTTGCTGTAGCACCTCCTCCAGTGCAACTAGGTGTCCATGAGATTAGCCACCTCCTTGCGATCACTCAGGGCACATTTGGGGAGAGGGAAGCATATGAGATGGCAAGAGCTGGTCATGGATTAAAAGTGTTGGAGGAGTTCATCAAGATCTAAACTCCAGTTGACCCAGGAGCTTGACCTCATTCCTTACCCTGTCTTTCCCATTCCCCAAAGCAGTTCCAAGAAAACCGCCTTGAGGTACAAATGTGGTAAAGAGGATATCTGGACTGGGTATGTGACTGACCCCAGTTAGAGCCTCTGTACTATCTTTTAAGATTTGGTGGGCAGGTACAGAAAACTACTATTCTTACTCCCACCCAAGACAGGCTTCATAAATAAGTTCCCTTGTGTAGTAAATCTGAAACCTGCCAATCTAAAGTGGCCTGTCATTTCCTTTGGTCTCTCCCTGCCCTCCACATATGGGGCTAGTTCTTGGGTATACCCAGGAGGCTTCTGAGGGGGTTGCTACCCAACAACTCCAGTCCCATGCTGTTGGTGTACAATGTTGGAGAGCAACTGAATCATATATTTTGCAGTTCTCTCACTTAATGTGAGAAGTTATGTCTCATTCCTGTTACTCCCTCATGGCAATTAGTAAAAACCCATAATTAAATTTTTATTCACTTAGAAGTTTTTGGTTCAAAAAAATAAAATTTATTTTGGTGTAAAGATGAATTTAAAAATTAATTTTGGATTATTGACAATTGCCATCAATCTAACTTGATACCTTTTGTTTATCTAAGATTTATTCATGTTCCTTTATTTTAGTTCCTTATATCATACATATATATTATTAATATATTATTATATTATATTATATTATAATATATATTACATTATATATTATTAAGTAAATGTCTGGATGTTTCATATTTATGGATATTTTAATCTTTTTAATAAATAATGATGCTTATTCAGTCGCTTATCAAATATCTATTTTTCTTAATAATTAGCCATATAAGAAAGTGATGTCAAAAATTTTAAATGCCTTATATTTTCTTTTTACAGTATTTAATCTAACTGACTTTTTCTTTAACTTATTATGTAATATCCTGCAGAACCAGATTAATATCAAGCCATGTGATTGTTTCCAGAATAAATCATCTTTGTTAAGGATAACATCTTCTACTATATTTAAGATAACCATTTTCCTCTGTAATACCTAGTATTTGTTCTGTATTCTCAAAAAACAAAATTCAGCTAAGTAAATTTTAAAAACCTTGCTGGCTTTATTCAACAAGTCATGAATCAGGCAGTGTCCCATTTCTCAGGTAGAACGGGGCTCCAGATAAAGGCTGTCATAGGCAGAAGGGGGTGGCAGGAAAAACATTATACATCCAAAGAGCTCATTGTAGCGTGGTCACCTTTCTTTAGGGGACAGCACAGGTCTATAGATTACCTCACTACTCTTGATCAGATAATTCCAGGTGATGGGTTTAAGATTCCGTTTCTGGGGGGCCTGAAACTGTAATTAAGTATTAAATCTTAGTTTGGTGGTGGAGGGCTTCACACAAGTGGCTGTATTTTAAGCCTGTTGTCTCTTTTTTAACATTACCATAAATAATATTGGTCTGTACTCGGAGCTATTTTAATAGGTTTTGAAGATAAGATTTTGGAAACCTCATGAAATGACTTGCAAAGTTTTCCAGAATGCCCTTTACATTCTTAAGCTAGTTTGGGTCTTCTATATGTGATTGTTTGATAGAAAATGCAAGACAAACAGACCAACAAAGCCCTATATTAGTTTCCTATCTTTTATGACAGTTATTCTTGGACATCTTTTGCAATGTATTCTAATGATACATTTCCCCCAATATTTCTTTCTTCTTTTCCAGATATAGTTCTATGATATCTCAGTATATTGTTTTTCTAATTATTATTTTTCTTTTTATGACTTCTGCATTTTCTCTTGCTTGAATTTGATAGTGGTTTTTGTATTTATTTTCTCAAAGAACCCTTCATTGTGCTTTTTATTCCTAATTTAGATATTTGGTCTTATACCTTTCTTAGATCTTCCATCCTAGTCTACCTATCCTATGTTTATACCCATAATGCCTGAATTAAAGCATATATTTATTAATTTACATTGCTTTTATTTTTACCATATTTTAATGTTTGACATTATCCTTGCTAACAGCTTTCTTTTTTTTTCTGAGTATATTCATTTTAATCTGTTTTAAGTAAACTTCAATATAAAAAGTTGATACTCACTTATGCCAAAAACTAAAATTAAAAAATCCACAGAATACTTCTTCTTTTTCCCTTGTTAGATGTTTTCTTTCTACTAGCAGTAAAATTTAGTGGTTTTATCCTATATAAAATAATGCTGATTTCTTAAATATGTATCATTCTAATTACTGTTTCTATAGAATTCCATAACAGGTTTACTAATGAGGAAAATAAAATCCTCCAGAAATTAACTTTTTTTAGCTAATGAGTAACATAAATACTCCCTACATATCAGTGGGTAACATAAAAGTTTCCCACATCAGTGGATACAGTAAATGTTTTCCACATCAGTACAGAATCATAATTACATAAGAATTGGATTGACCTGTTGCAAATTTTACAAAATGTGTGTTTTGTAAACTACCGTGAAAATGCATATCAACCCGTTCATCAGAAATTTTCACAATGCATTAAATTTCTATAAAGTCATTATCTTAACATAGAAAAGAAAAATAGAAACAGCTGCAACAATAGCTGCAGAGTGTCAAAAAGTTATTAAAACCATCAAAGGAGACTAACACTAACTCGGGAAAGTAATAATGAAAGGTCTCCTAGATCTCATGCAATAATGCAAAGAGCCTATAACTTACAACATACACATTCTCAATTTAGCAGTCTGAAACACAAACACATAAACCAAGAAAAAAAAAGAGAAAAAGAAAAAGTAACACAAAAACTGTAGGTCATACTTGAAGAATGTTGTGGGTACAATTAAAATGAAATTATTATTTAGAATTGTCATTATGCTTCAGGAGTAAGAAGAGTCATCCAGTGAGACTATAGTAAACTAAAATCTTCTGCACAGCAAAAGAAACTGTTAATAAAGTGAAAAGGCAATCTACTGAATGGAGAAAATATTTGCAAATGAAATACCTGATAAGCAGTTAATATCTAAAATATATTAAAAAACTCACTCAACTCAATGGCAAAAATCTCAAACAACCTGATTAAAGAATGGGTAAGGAACGGAATAGACTTTTTTTCTGAAGAAGACATACAAATAGCCACAAGGGACATAAAAAGGTGCTCAACATCACTAATCAACAGAGAAATGCAAGTCAAGACCACAATGAAATATCATCTCCCCTGTTAAAATGGCTATCGTCAAAAATACAAGAAATGACTATTGTTGGTGATGATGTGGAGAAAAGGGAACCCTCATATGCTATTAGTGCAAATGTAAATTGGTGCAGCTACTATAGAAAACAATTTGGAATTCTCCTCAAACAATTAAAAATAGAAGTACCAAATGTCCTAGATATCCAATACCTGCATATATATCTGAAGGACGTGAAAACAGGATAAAAGAGATATCTACACTCTCATTATTACAGCTTTATTCACTATAGCCAAAATATGGCAACACTGTATCAACAGATGAATGGATAAAGATGTAATATCTGGTTTGTTTCTCCCTATTCACCTGTCTCTCCAGATTCATTGCAAATCTCAGGTAAATGCAATGAAAGTCATTGCTCTTCATTTGTTCACCTTTTCTTTTTTCTTTTTATAAATACAGATATGACGACTTCTAAGCTCTTTCCATCTTGAAGCTGAAACCCAAAATACTAACTATTTTTCACATGTACAGGTTCTTATTCTTGGAGCAAAAACAATCAGTACACTTCATGACAATTTATGTAGAATATACATAATACATGTCTCCTAAATACATGTTTACAATCTCTTAACTGCAGAAACCTATTGTTTTTTCAGTCTATAAGGAAGAGCTACGTTTCTTCTAATTCAGTTAATACATTTTCTCATAAATTTTGCAAATTCATGCCAAACACATATACAGGTAAAAGAAACATAAAGGTAAAATGGCCTTAGATATAAAACCAACTTTATACAAATGTCTAACAGATGGGTTAAACATCCCATGAGTTCAATATGCACAAGGATTGATTTCGGCTAAGGAGTCTTCAGCTTTATTTTGCAGCAAGTAACATTGAATAGGTAGCCTGATGATAACCTTCGTTATCTGGCATTTTCAATTTTAATGGTAACACCTAGGGTTCACCTGTGTTCCACCTCCTTTCTACCATCGTTCTTGATTCACACTGTCATTTTTCACAATTAAGCCAAACTTGCATTTTAATATTGATGGCTGAAGTTTTGCCAGTTTTTGTTGTTGTTGTTGTTGTTGTTGTTGTTGAGATGAAATGGAGTAATTTTTCCTTTCTCATTTAACAGACAGCCATTTTCAATTACAAATATAAAGGTAATGAAGCCAGGCTTCTCTCTCGAACTGTTATTTTTTCTGTCTTTTGGCTATTGTGTTACTTGTGCCATTTAATGGTCATGTTTAATCTCATAATCTGTGAGTCACACTACAAACCTGGAACACTCTGATTTAATGAAGAGTCAAAATTACAAGATGTAAATAGGTTATTTCATAGTGAAATATTGATTAAGGATAGTTTTGAAACTTGGAAGAATGACAGTCTCATGTCGTGTCTATAGTATTTCCAGTTGGCAGAAATTAGTTAGATTGAAGTACAGGGCACTATCTTCGCATATCTGCTGCCGTAGTTATCCTTTCTGCAGTTCTATGTGTGTGAAAGTGTGTGTGCACATGTGTGTGTGCAGACACACGATCAGCTTAGTGAAAATTAAGGCACTGGACTACTTCATTAAATACCATGCATTTGCTTTCTTGCTATTCTTTACTTCAAAACTGCAAATAAAACTGAGAAGTTATAAATAAACTAGAGTATTTTGGTGTCGATTAAAACAAATTTTAGTGTTCATTGCAAATATAAGTGATGATTGTGATTTGGCAACTAGATTATTGTCTAGATAATGTTTGCAGACTATGTCATAGAAACTAAATTTACAAATTCCTTTTTATTCAGCTCAGGTATTTTTCTTTTAAAGGAACATATTATGTTGACATGTATGTTTCTAGTTTAAAAATCAAGTTATTTTACTTTCATATCTTTGGAATTGGCAGTCATTCCTTGAATAAAGTTAACCAAGAAAAATGTATCCCTTATCAAGCATAATTCCATCATCACTTATATCCAATTCTCAAATTTTTGATATCTCCATATTGCCATTTTATGAGAATTTAAACACATAAACGCTTCACTGAGAACTGGTATCATGAACTCATAACAAATAGTCACTGACAAAGAGTAGTTTTCACACTGAAATACTGTTAAATTTGTATTGGCTCACCTGAAAATAGTTGTTGAAGTTGAGTTACAGATTCTCATGAGTTATTTTCAAATATGTTAATTAATACATTTTTGTTTGTTTTAGTTACTGTTGCTGCATATTGAAGAACCCCAAAATTTAATGGCTTAAAACAACAATGATTTCATAATCTATTCCAAGGTCAAAAATTCAAAGTATGATGGAAATGGCTTGTCTCTGCTCCACAATGGTTAGACTTTTAGTTGAGAGGACTTCAAGCTTGACTTCAAGTCTGGCCTTGTGGCTAGACTAATTTGAGGGAACACTCACTTACATGTCTAATGGCTGTTGTTGGCTGTTAGCTTAGATCTCAGCTAGGCTGTTGGCGTAAATACCTAACTATGGCTTCTCCATGGACTCGGTCTTCCTCTTAGCTTGGTGGCCTTGGGGCCATTAGATTTTCTACATGACAATTCAATGCTCCAGCATTAGTGTGCCAGTGAACAACGCAGAAGTTGTATCACTTTTATGACCCAAGCCCAGAAGTCACCGCATGCCACTTCTGTCCCTCATTCTCTTGGTTACAAACCAGTGACAAACACACCATTTTAGGAGAGTGGAATTAGCAATATCTATTAATGAGATTATGGCAATGTTTTAAGTCATCTTGATGAATGGGAACTATTGTTATGGTGATCTTTAGACATTACTATTGGACTGCCACTCATTGCTTAAATAAAAACTAAATTATAAATTATGACACTCCAGGGTTTAAAAAATATATATATATCATATATAATAATATATCACATATAATGTGTAAAAACACATATATGGCATATGATTTTATATATAGATATAGATGTAGATGCTCCCTTGTTTGCTTTGCTACAAAGAAAAGATTTTAACATGTGAAAATCCTCTGTAGTTTGAACAGTTCATACCTTTCAGATGCTTTGTCCATATAAATCTCTTACCTTTGTTTCCCCTAAAGTCCTATCCTGCTTATTTCCCTGTGGACATTGGGCTGCTGGATATCAGGTGAGAGTGACTGATCTGCTAATATACTGGCACTCCAAATACAAAAGGACTTGTATTAAAGTGTTAATATTTAGAATGTGACATTTGAAGTGACAATTGATGTTCCTTATCAGAAATGATGGACATACATACCTATTATTCCCAGAGCATATACTTTACAATGTGAATCTTTGCTTTAGAATATATACATAAAATTTATAAATTTTCAAAGAGTTCATGAAGAAGGAGTTATCTATGTTATTAATCATTGTGCAATCTATTCCATAATTGCTGGATCTGTTTTCAAGTATGTGTTTACTGTTATAGCAAAATGTATGTATTGAGCTCAAGTTCCAACAAGCAATTCTGACTATAGATATACTTGTAAATCTATTTAAATATTTGAATGAGAAAATTTAAGCATTTAAACCAAGTAATATGCAAGTGTTTATATGTTGATTAAAATTTGCTTTCCCATGTTTAACATAACCATTAACAACTCCCCTGAAGATAATGAAATAAAAGTAAGGCATTGTACGTGCTGTATGCTCAGTATTATGCTAGGGGTGGTATGGATTTGTGAAACAAGTGAGCATTATATTTTCTGGCTATTTGTTCTTCGAAGTCAGGTCTTTATTTTTAACAGTTGCAAGTTTTTAGATAGCATATAATTGATTGTTACTTCCTAAGCTGTTATGCTTTCTGCCTCAGAAACACCTGTTCTTCGTAGACCTAAGCATCAGTCATTTTGTCTTCATAACTATACCTTCCTCTCATGATTCTCATATTTGCATTCTTCTCTGTGATTAGAAAAAAAATCTTATGATGAGTGTCAACACAATCAAATTGGCTTTATTTAATAATCATGTATTCAGAATATTGCAAAAATAACTGCTATGGAACTTTAGTAGAAAGTGAAAATATCCAAGTTACTCCCAAGTAGGTCAGAAATGCATTATTAGCATTCCTGAACTTTATTCCTATTTCTTCTCAATCATTACATCTATGCCTATCATTCATGTAACCACTAGCACCAAAGAACAGTTTTGCTTCCTTTTGAGATCCATGTAATTGGGCTGATACAACAAGTACTCTTTTGTACCTGGCTTCTTTGATCACTGTTTTACGATGTAAAATTCATCCATGTTATTGGTGTTCATTTTTATTGTTTTCCTCTACTGTTTAGTAAATACATAAGTAAACACACAAATACTCCTATATAATCCACTTTACTCTTTGATGAACTGATGCCTTTTATTGTATATAGGGATGGTTAGAGATAAGAGAGAGAGAGAGAGAGAGAGAGAGAGAGTGAAGGGAAGAGGAGTGGAGGGGAGCAGAGGGGGAGGAAGGAGAGAGAATTCTGGGTAGGCACAGGTTCAACTTTAATATGTAACAAACACTTAAAAATTTCCAAGGTGGTTCTAAGATATGCATGCCCATTAATAGTATATACATTTTCAGCTGCTTTGCATCTTTGCCCAAACCTAACATTGCCAATTGTTTCATTTCAGCCACTTTGGTTAATATATAGTGATATCTTACCCTGATTTTAACATATTTACCTGATTATTAAAGATATTGAGAACATTTTCTTATGTTTGTTAATTGTACTTTTGGGTACTGTTTTATGTGAAGTTTCTTTTCGAGGCTATTGTCAAGTTTTCCATTGGGTTCTATATTCTTATGATTTTAAAGAAAAGTTTATGTGTTCTGTGTATTTTTAATTATATGTGCTACAAGTATGTTCTTTCACTCTATTTTGTCTTTTCAGTGACTTCACGGTAGACTTGTTTAACATTGGTCTCTATTTAAATGTAGTCAAATTTATCACTCATTTATTTTATTATTAGAGCTTCCTTCCCTGTCAAAGGTTACAAAAGTATAACCATATATTATGTTTTAGACATTTCACTGGTTTATCTTTAATCTTAAATTCTATAAAATATCAGAAATAAACTTTTGTTTTTGAAACAACTTCTTTGATTCATCATGATTATTTAGGTTTGTTCATTCTGACATGTGTCTAATAGATCATTTCTCTCTATTACTGAGTAGTTTGTCACTGCAGGAATAGTCCACAATTTAACCATTTACCTGTAGATGGACATCTAAGCTGCTGCCAGATTAGACTATCACAAACAAACCTTCAGGTAGGAATATTTTTCTTGATATATACATCCTGTTTTTTTTGTTAAATACCAAGGAGTTCAATGGTTAGAACATATTGTAGGGTTGGGTTTAACTTTCTAAGAAATTTTCAACTGCTTTAGCAAGTGACTATGCCATTTTACTTTACCATAAAGGGTATATGAGAATTCTAGTACCTCCACGTCTTCACAATACAGCAAATGTGCAATAAATGTTGGGTTATGCTTGCTAAGAAGAAAAACTTGCTGATCTTTAAGTTTAGCCAATCTATTTTTGATCCTGCTTATGGAATTCTCTTGTCCTTGCTTTGCCCAGTAATTCCTACTGGCCTTTCATGCTCATCTCTGACCTACTCCCAACTGTATTTCACCTTCTTCATTGTGCAATGGCTATTTATTCTTCATGTCCTGAAGTCTGTATGCCATAGGGGTATTCTTAGTTTTATATTTTCATCTTTCTTATTAGATTAGATATTTGGTTTCTAGAAGGAAGACTCATTTATTATTTATCCTTCTCACCTGTCATGAAGCTTGACACATATTAAGAGCTCAATGTATTTTAGATTGTTAAATGAGAGTAACAGAATTTTATAATTCTGTGTCTTCCTGATTATCTGTAAAAGCTTGCAAATGAACATTTATTATTTAACTTAGACACATGGAATTGCATTGATTACTTCTAAGGCTTGAACCATTCAGAGTGCAATTAACAAATAAAACAAGATATCAAGATACTGAGAACATGATTTGATTTAAAATTTAATCATTGCTCACTCATGACTGCCACTAGAGTTTAACTTATTAGATACCATCTGCTGCCTAAACATCTAGGGACTATTTTTAAGGAATATCTTTCTAGAGAAAATGATAATCTTGTGCCAACTTGTTTATCACTTATTAGTTTGCTGGCATTTAAACCTTGTAACAACAAAAATTATAGTTGAGTGCATATGGCAATAAATGAAAACTAAGTATAATAAGAACACAATGAAAATATAAATGAGTTTTTTTCTTTTTACCAGATTCATTACTTTTAGTAGCATAATGAGCTATGTGAAGCTAGGTTACGTGGAAACAGAGGAGTGATTCAGAAGGCAAGCCTTGTTCAGACAAGTGTTAGAGTGTTGGCTACACTTTTAAAAACTATTGTAATACTACTGTAAGCTTAGTTTTTCTGTGATAATTAGTGAATACTTATGTCAATATTATAAATTGTGGTAGTAAGTGTGTATATGTTATATACTTGGTTATTTTATTCAAAGCATACACAATTTGGATAAGATAGCCATTTGGATTAAAAAAATCCAGAATATGCCACCTCAAAATATGCTACTTTGGCATAAGGATTATTTTGAATTGATAACAATTGAGAATCAGCATATACAGGAAGGGTTCTCTGCCTTCTCCACTTCTGCTTAAAAGTGGGAAATAAATTTCCCTTTGAGAAGGCAGCACAATTTTCTGTTATGAAGGCGTTCCTCTCTTCCTCACCAGCAGAACAACTCATCACTGGAGACAGGGAGCTGGGACCGAAATGAGTCTGCATAAACACACCTTGCTAAAATAACCCTTACATTTCATGACTTTCCCCACATGTTTCGTGGTAACCTACTCACAGTTTATCACCCCTTAAAGCCGAAATCCCTTTTTCTTTACTAAAATGTCATATAACACCCTAAATCTAACCACTTTTTTTTGTTGTTTTACTTTTCTGTGAACTCCTGTGCACATAAATATTAACAAAAACAGTATGTCTTTTCTTCTTGTAATCTGTCTTTTCTTAATTTAGTTCACATGTTCCCAGACACATAACATAAGAGGGGAGAGAACAAATTTTTCTTTCCCAACAGGACCCTTAGATGTTAGACACGTTTACTTTGATAATGGCTGTCTCTACCAGAAATGAGATGCTTTTTAAAATTGATCCAGACAACAAAAGTTAAAGGAAATAAACTACATTAAAAAAACTAATTCTTCAAGTGTTTTCTAGACCACAATATTTCTAATTACTAGGAGCTTTGCATCCTTTATAAATACTAACAGTTTATAAAGAGCAGGCATACCGTGCTCAGTAAATGTATTAATACTTGCAATGCCTGTGTTCTCTTGTAACTACTGATTATTTTTTAAGCGGCTGTATTAGCTTCCAAGGCTGTCATAACAACGACAAACTTGGTGGCTTAAAACAACAGAACTTTATTCTCACAGTTCTGGACTCCTTACTCCAGCTAGGGGCTCTAAGCAGGATTCATTTCCAGCTCTGAGAGGCTCAGGATCTTCTCTATCTACCTCTTTCTCACATGGCCTCCTCGCTCTCTCTGTGTCTCTCTTTGTATGTCGCTAGTCAGGGCACTTGAATTTAGTAGATGATCCAGGATTATCTCATGTCAGAATCATTAACTTAATTACACCTGCACCCCCCCCCCTTGTTTCCCCCAAATAAGGTTACAGTCACTGGAAATAAAAATGTGGATACCTCTTTGGGAGGGCATCATATAATCACCTTCAGTGGTGAGTCACATAACTTGCTATCAAGTAGTTTTCCTAAAACTGGTGCTATAGGCATTTTAACTTTTGAAATATATTTTTGCATTTTCTCTTATTTCCCAGCTTGATCGTTTTTGACAGCAGGCACTAAAATTTGTGTGTGTGTTCTGATACGACTACTGCTACCACCATGGCTGCTGTGCCCTGAACTCGTGCAGTACGTTAGGCAATGAGCTACACACTTAACACCCGTACTCACATTAAATCGTTAAAAGAAAACAGTAATATATCCATTTAACAGATGTAGGGAGCTATAGTGATGAAACATTTAGAAAGTTGTTGTGACTAGTTCATGGTCTTGCAGACAGTAAGGAACAATGAAAATCTGGAACCTATTGTTTACAGTATTTTTTAACTCTTATTTCTTTTATACACTAAATTTAGAATTCTCTTGAGAGAGGGGCTGGTCAGTGTTTTTCTGTGTTTATGCTGGGTCTGCATACCATGTACCACTTTTTATCTTGTGCTATTTCAAAAACTGCCGTTCCTTTGCTCTATATTTTCTATAATGTTCTGTTTACTTGTAACTGCATCTTGCTATGAAATGAGTTCCTTTTCTACTTAGCGAATATCAAGCTATTCCTTTTACTTCTTGGGCCTTATAATCTGCCATAGACTTATTCCATGCTGGGTCCTAGTTCTACCGCCACGACAGGTTTCTTTACTTCTCTGTTCTACGCCTTGTCACTCTTTGGATTTCCCAAACTTCCTACATTCCAGGGAAAACTTCGCATCTTTCTTCCAAAGCAAGGGTATCTAAACACGTTCAATAATTTACATCTGCCCCAAGAACGAGTGTTAGCTGATGCCTTTAGTGTGATTAGGTGTGCACATGCAGCGATGTAGAATGTATTGTTGTGCTATGAACATTATAAATTATGCACAAAAATAGAAATTATGAAATTAAAATGAATAAAGACAAGTATGTAGATATTTGCCCATATTTTTCCATTTATCTTAATGGATGAACTAACACATGCACTATTATTTTTACTTGGAGGTACAGGTGACTTTGGTTTCTTTGACCACCTAATCTCATGGCAGTATTGGCCTCGACCAGACTGTAATATCTCTGATTACTAGAATATCTACTGAGAATCTACTAGAATATCTACTAGAATATCTACTGAGAATATCAGTAGAATATCTACTGAGAATACTCAGAATACTGAGAATGTATTTGATTTTAGTCTATACTCTTCCACAGAAGTTTTACATTTGTATCTGCCCAGTAATACTGACAGCATTAAACAATTTTCAGAGTGTTGCTATTCAGATATTCTCTACCTCCGAAATCCATGAGAAACAAAGTCATTTTCAAGAGTTTTTTTTTTCTCTGAATTTTTTTTTCAACAGTTATGGAACAAGAGTTAAAAACTAGTGTTGACCCTGAAGCTGCAGAAGCTTATTATTACCCAGTTGATGGCAGATAAATTTTTTCACCACCTTAAAATTACTGTGTGTAACTTTCCTGGCTTCTTTGGCATGTAACCACGTAGCTGGTGCCTCCCCGTGGGGAAATCACGTGAACTTGCACAGAAGAAAAGCTTTTGTTTTCACTGATTCCTATTAGAAGTCTCACTTGAAACTCTACTTCAAATGAAAGCATTTCTAACTTGTTCTTGGACATTGATTTTATGGTAATTGTGACCCTCAGTAAATTGTTTAGAGCAAATCCTAATACTGAATCAAGTAAGCACAGGCAATTAAAGGGAGAGAAGAGCCACTTTCCATTAGCAATTGATCTCCCCGAATCCTGTCAGCCATATGAAATGCAGAGATTTTTCGATCTTTCTGCCTTAACATTTCTAACAGTTGGGGTGGAACTGAAGTGATTATCTTGAAGTATTTTTTTAAGCTATTTTTTTCAAATATTTTATTTATTTATTTTTTAGAGAGCAGGGAAGTGAAGGGGGCAGAGTAGGATAGAAACATTGATGTGTGAGGGAAAGACATGAGGGAGAAACATCAGTCAACCTCCTCTCACGTGTGCCCCAACTGGGACTAAAGCCACACCCCAGGCATGTACCCTCTGGGTATCCAACTGACGACCGTTCCCTTTGCAGAAGGACGCTCAACCAACTGAGCCACACTGGCCAGGGCTCAAAGATTTGGAAGTAGTATTTTTTTTTCTCTTTGCCTCATAAGTTAAAATATCTTTTTTATTGTATTTGTTTCTGTTTTTAAACCTATGAAAATAATTTACTGGAAGGTAGCATGGTGCCACTTTGTGAGCCATTTTTGTAACATCCATTTGCTCATCTTCAATACGGTAATTTTAAAAAGTATGAGAAAAATTTTAAAAACAAATTCATTGTTAATTTGTATGTGGTAAATTATCATGCATTTTACAAAGTTACCATAACATCTCTCTGCATTTTTTTCCTGTTGGTTCATAGTATCCATGGGCCCAATTGTGAAAACCATTTCTTTTCCCAAATTTCCCAACCCCTGGTCTCTCTAAACCTCTTAACGACATGATGTGGACATTTTGGTGACTTCACCAAGAACACATAATTGATTTATAGGCACTACACAGAATAATTAAAAAAGCTTACATGGCTTAAGGTCATGAGAACAGGGTTTTAGTTCCAGCTCTGACACTCACCAGCCGCCAAAGGGGCGTGGGGAGGAACCGTTTCTTTTCTCCTCAGTGTCTCTGTTTCCTTTTAGCAAAGTAATGGTTTTTGATCACTTAATAGCCATCAAGATTCTTTTACTTCTGCTTATCTATGTTGAGGTAAGACAGTCCCAGGTGTTCTACACTTCATATATACACATATATATTTATATACACACACACACACATATATATATACACACATACATTTATATTTATAAATAATTACAAATGACTTAAAAAGTGAGTAATCTGACAGTGAAGAGTGTTTTTTAAAATAGTTACAAGCTCACCAAACTGTCTTTTTATATTTTATGCTATAGTAAGTGATCTGTTCATATAATTATTCATAAGAATATGATTTATTTATATAGAATCAGCTAAGACTTGAATATATTTTACTACTTCCTGAATTTAAAATTACTGTATCAGACACTCCCTGGTTTGTATATTTTGACATTACTGAATAAAAATCATTTATGCTTATGTCTTGAGTAGTTTGTATCAAAAATTTTATATGCCAAGTTTCTTGACATTATTTCTAACAATTTGTAATTCAGTGGCAGATACAGTCGGTGACAAAGCACAGTGCTACATTAAAGCAAGCATATTTCTCATGACTGCTTTGTCTTCTTTCTCCTTATAACATATTTAAATATTTTATAAGGATTTATATATTTCCAAACCTCAGTAAGATTCAAGAACTACAGAATACACATCAGCATCACCAGTTACCAAGTTAACTTTAACAAATACTTATATGTAACTTCACAGGTCTGGTGTCTTTGTTAATTATCTGTCTGCCTGTCTGTCTGTCTACCTATCGATCATCTATCTTTCTGTATCATCTACCTATCTATCTACCTCTCATCTATCAACATCATCTATCTCTCTATCAACATCAATAAAATATTTATCTAATCTATCAATCATCTGTAACTTTCTAATGAAACCAACTTGAGTCAATGCCTTTCCTATAGATAGAGAGCTTGAATTAATCAGAATGGCTTTGATTTTAGTGTAATATCATTTCAAAGAAAGGCTAAGGCAATGTGAGAATATCTGAAGAGCACTTCATTCACAGGGGATGATTGTGACATTATAGTTGGACATCATTTAGATAGATGTAAGTGATGAATGTTATTTCCAGTTATAGCAGGAAACCCATTAAAAAAAACAAAAAGGTCATGACTAGTATAAAATGAGAAGACTATATTAGCTTAAAACTTACTCCAATAATTTCTGACTTCTGCCAACTTGCAACTCCTTCTCTATTTTTGAGTTCAAAGAATGAAACCAGCATCTCTTCTGTTTCAAAAAATAAGAAACTTCTATTTTTTTCTCCAAATCCTTGCTTTTAAGTTTCCACATTAATATTTCAAAATGTGTTACTGCTAATATTCCCCATAACTATCAGTTCCCATTCTCATTTCTATTTTATTGCTTAGATCTTCATATTTTTTCAAGTAAATTGTTTCATTCCTTTTCTAAAGATTTTCCTGCCATCAGGAACACCCTTGCCCAATGTCATATGTTCTCTTATTCCTGTCACACTCACCTCTCAAAATTTAGAATGTGGTTATAAAATCAATATAGTTATAGCCTTCACTTGCTTATTAGAAGAATGCTTCGACTAGATTAAAGTTAAGATCCTCTCAAAATTGTATTTTTCTACATGTTCACATCATATTGCTATTAACTTAAATTAATTTTTAATATTTCTTAAGCATGGTATTTATGCTGCAAGTATAATTGAACCATGTTCCTAAACAGGGTTTGAGAGAATTTACCACTTTAAAAAGTGAAGTGTGTCTTCTTTGAATGTAGAGACTTTGATAAGTGCATTGAATTGCCATAACATGCAATGTCATATCCACATTTTAATGTCAAACTCGATCTACTGAAAAACCAAGTGAATGAATTGTTATTCAGAGAAATAAAACATGGATTTAAAGATGTTCTCATAAATTTTTTCCAGATTGTAGTTTACATCAGTTTTTAATCATTTAGAATGAGAAATAAGCATAAAAATGGATTATACAGAATCTATAAGAATCTTTTATAATACAGTGCAGAGTGGATACCCTTTCACAACACTATCAATTTTTTGTTGAGATTAAACATTAAAAATATTTTCAGCAATATTTTCATACTAATAAATAGTTTTCCCAGGGAGAGCAACATTTAAAAATTAAAAATGGAAAAATAATTTTCAAAATTGAAAGACAGTTTGAAAAGAATATAAAAAAGCCATAAGATAAAAGGAGCCATATAACATGAAAACTGCTTCAAAGTTGTTTGTTAAAAGTTCTCACCAATATAAATTTTAATTAGAACTAATTTTATTGAAAATTGAACTTAATTAAATTATTTTTAATCCTTGCATAAGGCGAATATTAGTAAAACCGTACAAAATCCTCTACTTCAAATGACAGAATGATAGAATTTCAAATATAAGAAATATACTGCCTATAAAAAGGATTTTATATTCCAAAACAGTTTTGTATGGGAAATGGAAAATATTTTTATATTAACCAAATAAAATATTTAATTGATATGTATGGTAGTATAGTTTAAAAACATTGGTACATAATATATATTTACCTTTTATTTAGATGAACTAAATGGTGACTTCAAAGTGGATTTCACTGTTCCTAGAATTTTTGTTCCATTTCTTTAAATGTCAGTATGGGTTAGTGAATGTTCTTCTCTACTATCTTGGTAAGAGAATTGGCTTCCTTTGAGAAACAGTCATCCTTTATTCAGTGATGAATCCTCATCGGTGTCTTAGGCAAAGCTCTGCATATCTGGTACTCAATCTTATAGCAATAAACCCGCTGAAACCCCATCAGCCAGATGCATGATCATCTCCTATGTGTGGAACATAAACCCAAAGAGCAGCTCAAATGGTGGTGGCTCTTGAACAGGGCATGCTAATATCATATGGACAACCACTTCCTCCCCAACAGACAGAAAAGCCGCTATGGCCACAGAATCTTTCTCAAGATGCTGTACTGGTAATCTCTAGTATTCTATTGGAATTAATGCAAAAGATCAGATCTGTGCTCTAAGAGTTGAAAGTTCAATGCCAGCTAAAATAATAGAGAACAAAATTGGTAATTAATTAGACAAACAGTTCTTAGGAGGTAGCTCTCTTGTTAAGCGTTTCTTTTACATTTTTATACTAATTGTAATATTTTTCAATTTGAATAGACAAATTACGATACAAATATTGGAGAGGAAAAATTAGAAAGGTCCTTCTTTTTAGTGGTAATGATTTCGCACGGATCTAAACTTGTGATAAACACAAGGAACAACTCACTTAGCACTCAGCAGGTGGAATAAGAGGGAGTTATGCAGGGTCCCCATATGATTCTACCATCACATCATAACAGGTGTGTAAGAAAAGTGTGTACTGAGAAGAAAACTTATGCTTGGCAATACAAAACTCTTCAAAATTGCAGACACATGATGTCAAGAAAATAACTCCATTAGAGAAACAATATTTTATATCTGGAGGTTAGGTCCACTTTAGGAGATAGTTGTAAAATAATAATATGTTTTCTTCTCTCAACATTTTGAGTTCAATGGAACTGTTTAAATTTTAGAGTAAACTTTTCACATATATGTTCAAAAGAAAGTAGGAACTTTCAAAGGGATCAAAATGTGCTATTTTGTGTCGAATCTGTTTCTTCTTAAGAACAGTACTGAACATCTAAATAAATGAGGTCAATCTTTTACACCAACATTGGTGAATTTATAGCTGAGAAACTGACATTAAAGTAATAATGTTTACCAACTCAACTGGGTAAAATTCAAACCCAGGAAATAGAGTAATTCAGAGAAATGTCTTTGGTATTAAAATAAAAGATTACTGAACTATACATTATTTTACATTATACACATGATCTTAAATTGATTATATTAAATAAATAATATAGGTGTGTGTTTTGAAAATCTAGAATTAAAGAACTCTATACAAATTTTGTTGTTATTGGAATGTTAGAAAATATATACTTTCTAAAATGTATATTTAGTTAATTTTTCCTAGAACTCAAACTTCCATGAATGTCTAAGTTCTTAGACCCAGTGTGTGGAAAGAACCAATTCCAGATATTTCTTTGGCATAATCAATGTAGTTCATTAGTTGGAAACTAAACTAAAAAATTCTTTAGGTTCCCATAGACACTATAAAAGTGCCCCTTCCTCACGAGTAAAATGTAACTGCCTTTGGAATAAAACATTCTAATATAATTTTCTGCTATCACCATTCACTAGAGATTTCAGCCATGGAAATGAGTCTCTTTTAAGTATTTCTACCTACAGTCTCCTGACAATTTTAAAAATCCTCTGTAACATCATGAAGCAGTCAATGGACATTCAAGACTTCACATACACAAAGCTTATTCGCCTACAGCAAAAATGTGTTTTTACTGTCGAGAGCAAATACTCTTACAGTTAATGTTTCATCCAAGATTGTATAGAAGCATCTTGCTTACTAAGTGAGACATCTAGGTATCATTCATTACTAGGTTTTTTTATTAGCCTGATTGAGATACAATTGACATACAAATGAATTTCATAGTTTTAAAATGTCATTTTAATATATTTTGCAGATTTTTACTCCTGTGAAACCCCCCTGCAATGTTGAGACAAATCAATATATAATATCCATCACCTGAAAAAGTTTTCTTGTGCTACTAAGTAACCTTCTTTGTTGTCTATGCCCATTTAATCCCACCCTTGACCTCAGACAACCATTGGTCAGCTTTTTGTCACTATGGATTAGTTTTTATTTTCTATAATTTTATATAAATGGGACCAAACAGTATGTGCTTTTTTTTTTTTTTTTGGTCTGGGTTCTTTCACTGAGCATACTTGTTTGAGATATACCTACGTTGTAGTATGCTACAAAAAAGCTCACTAGTTTTTATTGATGTGTAGTATTTCATTGCATGAACATGTCAGAGCATGCTTATCTATTCACTACTGATGAAAGCTTTAGTTATTTGCATTTGGGCTATTAAAAATGATGGTGCCTTAAACATCCATGTACAAATCTTTGCACAGAATATGCTTCCATTTATGTTGGGCAAACACTGAGGAGTGAAATGGCTACATCATATTGCAGGTATGTTTTTAATTTTAAAGAATCTGTGAAAATGTTTTCCAACATGGTTGTGTTATTTTACATTTTCATCAACAGTGGGAAGATGCTTGTAGTTCCCCCACATTCTCCTTATTAACACTTGATAGGGTCAACTATTTTAATTTTAACCATTCTTATAGGTGTATATTAGTGTCTCATTTTGGTACAAATGGCATTTCCCTTAAAAAATGTTTCATATGTTTTATCCAATTTTGTTCTTTCAGACAGGGAGGTACATCTAGTCCAGTTCTCTTTATCTTGGCCAGAAATATAAGTGCTGACTAGGAGAGACTTTTCAAGGCAAATAAAAGTGAAGAAAGAGAAAGAAAGAAGAAAGCAAACAGCCAAACAACTAATACGAGATGATAATGTTCTTGAACATTAGGTGATAGTGTTCCTGAATTTTGAAAAGATATTACAAAATATGAAAAGTATAAACCCTGTAAATAATCACAGTTACATTAACTATTGATTTTGTCTTTCATGAGAGGTATTACACTATGTATTTATTTATTTTATGAAGATTTTGTTTATTTATTTTTAGAGAGCGGGGAAGAGATGGGGAAAGAGAGGGAGAGAAACATCAATGTGTGGTTGCCTCTCATGCACCCCCTACTGGGAATCTGGCCTGCAACCCAGGCATGTGCCCTGACTGGGAATCAAACCTATGATGTTTGGTTCTCTGGCTGGCACTCAGTCCACTGAGCCACAGCAGCTAGGGCTACTCTATTGATGATTATATTCTCCTGAATTTGGGAAATTTTATTAAATAGTATTTTATTCAGTTTTGACAATTTTTTTTTCTTTACCATATAATTATTTCCTTTCAGGGGTCACTCCAGTTACAATGTGATCAGATTTCATGCTAGGAGGCAGTGAAAATTAGACCTTGAGTCCCAATGCAACAAATGTGGTCTTCTGTTCACTGTTATATTTCCATCACTTAGCACATTACCTTTTGCAGAGTATTTTAGTCAGGTTTTTCCAGAGAAACATAACCAATAGGATAGTTGCAGAAATATAAAAAGAGATGTATTATAAGAAATTAGCTCAAGTGATTATGAAGACTTAGTCTTATGATTGATCTGTTATTTGTAAGCTGGGGACCCAGGAAGCCAGCGGCATAGCTACAGTCCAAACCCAAGGCCTGAGAGCCGGGGATACTGACGCCCAAAGGCAGGAGAGGATGGATGTACCAGTTCAAGCAGAGAGAGAAGGTTCGCCTTTCCTCTGTCTTTTTGTACTATTTGGCCTTCAACTGATTGAATGATGGCCACCCACATTAGGGAAGGCGGTCCCCTTTACACAGCCTATTGATTCATGTGATAATTTCTTCTAAAAGAACCCTTACAAACACACCCAGAAATAATGTTTTACTAGCTACCCGGACATCTCTTAGCCCCATAAATAGTCCACAAGTGATTAAATGATAGTTTAATACTATGTTAAATAGATAGTATAATAGTAGTCATAAAACAACTTAAATGCCATTGATGTTTATTATAATTAGCAATATTTTTAAACTTCCAAGGCAGATTATTATCTTGAACATGTGTACTAACTTATATCCAGTTAGATAGCTTTGTGTTATTAATGACATCTTTTACCATAAGAAAGAATTTGTTACATTTTAAATATTACCATGTTTTAAATATACAGAATATTTTGTATTAGTATTTTAATACAGGATTGAAGAAAATACAAGGCAAAACACATTCCATTAAAAGTAGTAGCCACATAAAATTAACTAGAGCCCTCGCCGGTGCAGCTCAGTTGGTTGGGCATCAACTCGCAAAGCAAAAGGTGATTGGTTTGATTCCTGGTCAGGGCACATGCCTGATCTGGTTTTAGTCCACTGTTGGGGCACGTATGAAAGGCAACCAATTCATGTTTCCTCTCACATCAGTGTTTCTCTCCCTCTCTTTCTCTCTTCCTTCTTTTCTCCCTAAAAATAAATAAATAAATAAAGTCTTTAAAAAATTAACTATATCCAATCATACTTTAAAGAAAATAGAATACAATTCTATTTTGTAATTATTTTCAAATACTACAAATTGGTGATTTTCAAGAGCAAGAATCAGGATAGTTTCCATTTTATTTAATAGATAGTTTTTAAACTACTTGTTGCAAAGTATCTTGTAAATGAAGCATAATATTTACAGCAAGTCTGTCAAGACGTCTTTAGATTTTTTAAAATTTAAGCATGTTTATTTTTATAAAACGATATATCAAGTATAGTATTTTAACAAAAAGGTGTTAACCTCCTTGTTGATTGTGATTACTAGAGTAAGTTCTAGAAACTATTCTAACAAGCAAAATATTAAACACTACTGAGATCAATATTACCTGACAATGGCATCTTTATTTCACAAGCATGCTGAAATTACTTCCTTTTTTTTCCATAGAGAGAGGGAAAAAGTACTTTTCCTGGATTCTTTGCTGTGCATATCCAACCATGCCTGTCTATGCAGAGAACGGGAAGGAGACTAGCAGCTGCGCGGACGTGCTGGGCTGCACACTCGTACCCCTAGGCTTCCTGACTTCATGAGGTAAACAAAGCGTGTGTACATTTAAGCCACTGGGAAAGTGTGCCTACTTGTGTGCGTGTGTGTGTGGAGGCCAAAAACAATGAAAAAAAAATCCATCAATTTGTTTCTTACAGCTAAAATCTTAGAACATCATGGAGTACAAATTTGAGTCCTAATAGGAAATCTGTTTTCACTCAGCTGAAACAGAGCAGAGAACACAGGGTCTGCAGTCACAAACCAGAAGAAATTTTGGATTCTGAGAGACAGGTAGGTGAGCTTTTATGAACAGAAATAGAAGGCATTCCTGAAGTTATATGTAAAAAACAGCATTTGCATATAAAACAGACAAGCATTATTTAACTGACATTTTCTGAGGCTTGTCCAGTCTGCAAAAGCTTCTAATAAATGTTATCAATAGATTGCATACAAAGGGAGCATTGCTTGATTAATAAACTGATACTGAAATAAAAAGCACAAATACAAGAAAACAATATCTTGACACAGACAGAAATGAAGCAAGTTAGTGTGCTACTCAAATCAAGGTTATGAATCAGAATAGAAAAGAAGGAGCTACTACCCTTTGCGACAGCATGGATGGAACTGGAGAACATTATGCCAAGTGAAATAAAACAGGTGGTGAAAGGAAGATACCATATGATCTCACCTGTAAGTGGAACCTAATTAACAAAATAAATAAGCAAGCAAAATATAACCAGCAACATTGAAATAAAAACAAACACAGTAACTAGAGGGGAGAGGGATGACAGGGAATAGGGAGGAGGTGGGTCATCAAGGAACATGCATAAAGGACCTATTGACAAAGCCAAATGGAGGAAGGATTGAGGGTGGGAGGTAAGGTGGTGAGGCTGGGGAAAGTGGTGGTGGGAAAATTTTAACAACAACAAAATAATGGACGGGGGAGGCTGGGAGTAGTATGGGAAATTAAGAAGTCAAAGAACTGGTGTGTGTAGTCCAAGGATATGGACCAAGAGGTGTGGGGATGATGGAATGGGGTGCAGGGTGGAGGGGATAAAGGGGAGGAAAAATGGGACAACTATAACAGCATACTCAATAAAATATACCAAAAAAGATTACAAATCACAATTGAGAATTTTGGCTGTATTTTGCATACATTCAAAATACCTCTCATTCATTCTGCAGGGAAAAAACGGGGGAATTGTTAGCTTGCCTTGAATGTATAATGATTGTATTTTCTGTATTGGGCAGAATAATGATTCTCCCTTCAAAATGTCCATGTCTTAACCTCTAAAGCCTGTGTCTATGTTACCTTATACGGCATAAGGCAATCTGCAGATATGAATAAAGATAGAGACTTTGAGATGGGGAGATTATCCTGGATTACATGCATGGGCCCAATCTGATTACATGAGTCCTTACAAATAAGGGCCTTTCCCAGTTATGTTGAAAGGGAAATGTGACTGTGTGATCATGGTTGCTGGCTTTGAAGAAGAAGGAGGGGTCCATTAACAAAGCAATGCAAGTAGCCTCTAGAAGCTGGAAAAGCTAAGGAAATGGATTCTACCCAGAAACTTTCTAAAAGAAACACAGGTCTACTAACACCTTGTGTTTAGCCCCATGAGACCATGCTGTATTTCTGAACTATATACATGTAAGACAATAAATTTGTGGTTTTAAGTAACTAAATTTGTGGTAATCTGTTTTGGCAGTGATAGTGCACGAATACAGTCACTTACAGACTTCTGTAAACTGACGGTACAATAAACTACCTTGAAATCTTAGTACATGTAAATTCAAACTTTTGTAACTAAAATTAAGGTTATTTTTACAAACACAGGAGCTTACCAAGTGTGAGAGAATAACTAAGACCAGATATCTATAATCATTATTTAGGTCCTAACTGACCTCTGACTCTCAGGGATAAAAATTGGTTAGTCATACACTGTATTAGTTTTCTATTGCTGCTATAATAAAACTGCCAGAAATATAATGGATTAAAGCAAAATCTATTTGTCATCTATAATTTCTATGGACAGAAACGCGAACAAAGTGGTACCACTGTGTCTCTGCTTAGAACCTCAAAAGAGTGAAATCAAGGTGTCTGCAGGGCTGTGTCCCTGTGGCCCACTGCTGGCTGGCTGTCCATCTCAGCTTCTAGGGATCGTCCACATTGCATGACTGTTGGCCTCCTTCTCCCATCTTCAAGGTCAGCACTGACAGTTTACTGTAATCTTCTCTCATGCTGTGTGTCACTCCTGCTTCTTCCATCTCTCTACCCCTTCTCCTTTCAGCCCTCTTCCACTTTTGTAAGGCTTGTGTGGTTACACTGGGCACACCCAGATAATCCAGTACACGCTCACTAACATATGCGACCTTCATCCCATCTGCAGAGCTCCTCTGTCATGTAACATAACATATTCTAGGTTCCAAGGATTAAGACATAGGCATCTTTGGGATAAAATGGGAGTTATTCTGTTCACCACAATCAGTTTAAGAAATTAATTTTAAATCATTTTCTGTTTGATTGGTACCTGTAACCACAGAAACAGAGTTAAGTAACCAATTCTCTTATACTAACAATTTGCTGTACTGATGAGTAAAAAAGCAAACAACGTTACACAAACGATCACATCATCTAGAGGTTGAACTGACAGTGCATGTGTATCAGCACAGCTATAATATTTATACGGTATTGCTTCATCTCTTAGAATTAGGGAAATCCAGGATCCAAATTCACTTTGATGAATACCCTATGACTGCTGCCTAAAACCTCATACACTATTGGACTAGGGACAAGTCTACGGGGTAGAACCTGGTTGCTGTTGCTGTGTTCTGTAGAATGTTAGAAGTGGAAACAGAGGAAAAGACAATCATGAACGTGTGGTAGATATTTATGGAGTAGTAATATGCATTTTTGTAAGATATCAAGGGTTATGTAACACTTAAAAATATAAAATCATGATAATAGATTTAGAAAAATAGTTGTTACTATTAATTTAAGAAAATTCTTTATAAGTTCAAATTTAAAATATAGTATATTTGTTTATGAATGAGTATAAATTTGAAGTTGTCTTGTTTATAATAAACACAACATATGATGATCCTTGTTTAGAAAAGAAATTCATTCAAAAATATGTTTACCTAATTATCTGGTTATTTTCTCTCTTTGGTCCCAATAAGTGTGGAACATTTTATTTTTAATATTTGTGATTTTTTATTATTCTGATGACACAATGAATAATTTGTATTATCAAGAAGCAGAAGTTCCGAAATGCAGTGAGCACCTGTTTGTAGAAATGTGTGATGCTTATTTGTTTCAGCGAAAATGAGGTTCTCGGATCATATTAAATTCCAAACCATCTTCCACTTGCATACATCTTAGAATGATATTAACATGCTCCTAAAATACTCTTCCCTCAATGCAATCACTCACAATAAGCACTTGTCTCTACTCTCATTTCATTGTAGTGATCGATGCTGGTCTGATGGCTTTATGCTATTCAGTTTTGAATGAATGAAAATGTTGTGCTGGCTGGAGGCACATCTAGGGTTACTGTGCATCTCAAAATAGTTGACACAGGCTTTGAATAGCCATTTTTATTAGTCCAAAGATGCAGAGAAATTTGCATTGATGGAATATATGTTTGGGTGAGACTGAAAATGTATGTCATTAAGAAAGTATTCACCATGTTACACCCGGAGTAGTTGTAGCAGGTGGTGAGGCTCTGCTGCAAAAATACATCATTTTGTTTGTGCTTCCAGAGGGAAATGTAAAATTGCGACTGGGTTACCCAGAGAAGTTTTGTCAGGATGACAAATACAATTTTTAACTTCTGCAGTAGAAGGTCTGCAGGCATTGGGATTAGAGTCTGTGGTTCTGTGAGATCAGATGTTGCAGAAGTTAAGTGAAATAAAAAATATATCAAATGTTGTATTTCATACAAATCAAACTGCAGAAGTTTAAAAGTGTGGTCCCTCCACTCACTGCAAGTGTTAGACTCTTTTCCAGAATGAATATATTAGATGTTGTGAATTCTTACTTCGTAAAAAAGTTGCACCATTTTACATGGGTAGTTTGGGGGACACTGATTATTTCTTTAATGAAAATTAGTTGAGACAGATACTGTATATGTTACCTTTTCGCAATACAAATTGAACAAAGTGACCATGGAGAGTGTGAAAGGAGACAGGTAATCATAATAAAGATGTTTGCACCTATGGAGAACAGGGTTACCTCACAGTAAGGACAATTTGCTTGTGTGAGGCTGATATTAGAATATATGGTCACAGAGATTTTCAATGTCCATTTGAACTTCCAAGACTAACATTGAGCATAAGAAAACAACACTAGAGTAGATTTGGTTCACAATTAAGGCTAACCCCCTAATTAGCTACAAAATCATTTACTTAATCATTAGCAGGTAATAATTTACTGATATGTCCAAAACCTCTGAAATTAAATTATTTATATTTTTACATTTCCCCATCACTTGTAATTCACCCTCCTTATCCAAAGGAATTATTTCATTGTACAGTATTCTGACAAAATTACTTTGATATTTGGCCTATGGGTCAAGCCATATCGCTGTTGGCATAGAGGCTAAATAATCTGAGGTGCAACTTGAAACTTTTTGGCATCCTTTTCCATCAGGTAAGATGTTACCTGGAACAACTATGTTAGAAATGTTGAGGTTTTCCCAGGATGAATGTAACAGTGTAACCCTCGGAGGTAAGATTTAGGTCTATTGCGTTCTGATCTCATTTGTTAATTGTGGCACTTACTTTTTTTCCTTTCTTCACAGGATAGTATTTCTCATTCATGACCAATCAATGCTGTAAAACAGTGCAAGCTTTTCTATTTAGCAACCTAGAAATAAGTGTGGTTTAGCATGACTAGACGTAATGGAGATGAAATCCTGAAATCTATTTTAAAAGGCAGGAGTCTAAGATTATCTGTCAAGCTTTAACTAACATTCTAGAAGTAGATTCTGAACAAACATTGCTTTTTATAATACATATTTGCCTTCAGAGTAATTGAAAATAGTTAGAGCAATTCTGGGAAAAAATTTCCAGCACACAGCCAACTTGAAAGCACAGATGTTAGCTAAGTATCCTGAACACAAGCAAAGAATTCAGCACAGCTCATTTTTTTTGAAATCTATAGAAAGTTTGCTTACTGCTCAACTCAACTTATGATAGAGCAGCCTCTGGCACTTTTGTTTAAAACTGTCATCAAAGCACAAAGCAACCTCTTGTTTCTAAACACACAACTGCATTTTTGAAAAATGGAGTAATACCATACTTAATATACGGTATTTCTTTGTCATTTTATTTAAAACATTGCAAAAGTCTTTCAACTGCATCTGCTAGTTTTATTCAATGTTGTAACTTCCAGGTATATTGTACTCCAAGTGGATTTTTCTTCTTGTTGATAAATGTCCTTGCTTTTAGTTTAACCGTTCGTTGCAAGAGCAGGAAAGGTAGTTAATCAAAATGTACCTCTCTGCATTCAAATAAACCTTTTGGAGAAATAGACAAGATTGAGACTTTTAAAAGGCCCTAGTATGTTCACTAAATGCAGAAGTGATTAATTTTTTTTTACCCTTATGTTGGCAGCAGCCATAAAACACAAGCAATTAAAGTCTATAATGAAATATTTCTATGGCATGCGCTGTGAAGCTGTCCAAGAGATGATAGGACAGAAAACATAGGATGTGTGCACAATGATCTGCAATTAAGGTTCCCTAATAAATGTGTGAGCACCATACAATTGGGATACATTCAATGTTTTAATCAAATATTTGTTTGTAATAACTGTTTTTCTTCCCTGGGACTAGGTTACATTATGGAGTAATGGGATGCAATAATTCTTTTTAATGGTCTTACTCATTTCTAGTTTAAGTGAATAAACATCTTAAGTAGAGTCTTAAATTTGGAGACAAGTGATGGGCCCTGTCAGTAAGTGACAATATTTCTGCTGTTTTATATGAAAGGAAGGGCCATTACATAACACTTTAAGTTATAAGTTATTTTAAAATTATACATAAAATAAAGGTACCTATATGGATAGGTTATAGATCTTTTTATCTTTCTACCTACTCATTCAGTAATTTTTACAAAAATTACCAGTTTCCCCCAACATCTATTCTTCTCTTATAGAGTAATAGAACACCCATACATCTGGCTGCCCTGAATAGAATGTACTTCTCAGTCTCCCTCACATATAGCTGTGACCCTGCAATTAATTTCTGGCCTGTGAGACATAAACAAATGTTGTGCAAATGATTGCTTTGAAGAAATGACTTTCTTTTATCGTATCTCCCTTCCTGAAAGCTAGAATGCTATCATAATGCCTAACAATGAGCAATGACTTTGGACCACTGGTGGACGTTGGAGACTGAAGATGGCGGAGCAACAAGGTGGGTGGGTCAGTGATGCTTGGAGAGCTGCAGCAGGAGCCCTCCACTACCAAGTTTATGAGGAAGAGAAATGATATTTTCAACCTTTTTAATTCATTTTTTTCTATAACTCAGCATTGAACTTGAAGCTAATTTAGTAAGCAACACCTTTAAAAACGGTATCACAATGAAAAGGTATTTGGCATTACCTTTGAAGTGGCATTTTGTAGCTGGCAAGTATTTTTCTATACAGTGAATATACACATTGGAAATATTAAATCGATAGTAAAGCATATTTCCCAACTTTATGCTTAAAACCCTTTTGAACTCACTTTAACAAAATTATCTATAATTGAGAGGACAGAATATAGGACTATATAAAACATGATTCTTTTGCATTGAGAATAAACTGTTTTCATAAGTCAGGCAAAACCGTAACAGTTGTCAGCTTTAGAAGTATAGCTTTAAATTTCTAGATTGTCATTTAACACAAAGGATAGGTAGTATGAACATGTACATGGCACTTATAATGGAATAGAAAGATCCACATAATAGAAAATAAGTAGGAGATAAAAATGCCCCAAGTCATTAATGAAACTGTCCATAAGCTGGTTTTTCTAGGAACATACCACAAGAATTTAATGCATGGTATATTTTCTTATTTTGTAGCATCACTTTATACTGGTTTATTTTGCTTTTCATTTATGTTTCCATTTTTGAGTTTCAATTTTGACATAATTTTTGAGGAACACAAGCAAACATATACAAAGTAGAAACAACACAAAGAATTCCCAAATGTACTTCATAGTGTTTCTCAAAATGTTAACGATGTTCATAAACATAGTGCAATAACCAAAAGTGGGATATGAAGATTGATGATATTATCAACTTTACATAGACCTTACTCAGAGTTTAACATTTGTCCTTGTAAAGTCTTTTCTGTAGGACAGTATTCAGCCTATGCTCACATATTGCATTCTGTGCTCATTTCTTCTTAGTCTCCTTCAGTCTAGAACAGTTCCTTAGTCTTTCTTTTTTATAATATTAAAACTTTTGAAGGATATTGGCTGGGTATTTTATGCAATATTCCTCAATATCAGGTATTTGTTCATAATTAAATTCAAATGATATATTTAGACAAGAATAACACAGAAGTGATGCTGTACCTTTCTTGGTGTTTTGTGCATTGGAAAGAATAGGATGCTGATACATTTCATTACTGATGTGGGTATTTTATTTTTTTTTTAGCTTGGATAAGGTGTTGTCTGCAATATGGGACACTTCTGCTTAAACACTAATTTAAAAATGTGTTTAATCTGCCTTATCTCTATATTTCTATTCATAAATAATTTCAAATAAGATGATTGACTACTGCAAGTCAACATAAATGAACAAAGGCTGGATTTTCCTGTCAAATTTTAAAAAGAGACAACTGGACCAAATATATAAAACATTATTTTTCATAAATGGAAACCACAGCACTGTGGTTACGATGGGAATGGAAACCAGTGAGGTAAGACTAATGGTTGCAGCTGCTCAATACCTGGAAGAATTTCTAGGTTATTGCAAAGACAGTGAAGAAAACAATATTCCCTTTTTTAGGCAATTTCTGGTACAACTTAGGAGAAACTAACCAAACCCCATTGTCTTGATAAAATAAGAGACAGAAATCAAGAGTTTGAAAAGGTGAAAGAGGCTCAGAATTGTAGAGTATAGTACATTAGAGGAGAGATTTTCCCAGGGAGATGGTTGTGAGGAGGTGTTCTTTCCTATACATTTAATTAATGTGGATATACACCTGCATGAGAGAATAATACTTGAGGTTTGGGAAGTACCTGTCAGGTAACAGTATACAAAAGAAAAAAAATAGTAAAGTTCCAGGGGTCTTGGAACAATTTGTGTTCTCACTAGTCAGAATAAAAACAACAACAAAAAGACTTCACAATTAACCACCAATTGGTTAGAGTCCTTAGAATGGTATCACCTTACAAATGAGGTTCTATTAATCCAAGGCCGTTAGCTGCTCTAGACCTGCTCATAAAACATTAAAGTGAGCCTTGGAAGAATTCAACTGACTACAAGTGACTAAATGTATGCTACAACAAACCTGACCTTAATGGGTAACAAAAAATATATAGAAATCTACAATATGAATTCATGATGTCCAGCACCAAGTAAGAAATTACAAGACAAACAAAAGAGCATGAAAGTAGACCCAAAGACAGGAAAAAAATCAATCTACAGAATAGACTGAGAAATGGCATAGGTGATGGAACTAGCAGACAAGAAAAGCTAAAACAGTTACTATAAATATGTTTCATATGATAAAGAAGGAAAAATGTGTGATAAAGAGACAGACACAAGGTACAAAAAATTTCTTAAATGTAACTTGGAGAGAAAAACAACAATAAAATCATTTGATAATAGTATTAGCATAGTAGGATATTCATAAGAAAAGATCAGCAAACTTAAATACATATCAACAATAATTTTCAAAATAAAGTACAAAGAGAGAGCCAAATTAACTGAGAGCAATAGCAAATGATTTTATGTATATGTAATTGGACATAAATAAAGAGAGAAAAAGAATACTGAAAGAGATAATAGTTGAAAATTTTCTAATTGAATGAAAAATAAAAATCTACAAGTCAAAGAATCTCAATGAACACCAATTAAAATAAATCTAAAGAAAACCACATCATACAAGATAATGATTAAAAAAACCTTAAAGCATTAAGAGAAAAAACAAAACCCATAATACTTTTAAAGATAAACATTAAAGCAAACTTTTATCAGAAACAATGTAAACCAGGAAATTAAGGAAAAATTTTTGAAAACTGTCAACCTAGAATTTTTCCCCCCTGAAAATATTGTTCAAAAATAAAGGTGAAAAAAATACTTTGTTCAGGAAATCAAAAACTAAGATACAATACTTCCAGAAGACATACATTAGGAAAACTGTTTAAAAATTTTTCCAAGTAAAAGAGGCATGATACTAAATGGAAATTTGTGCTTATGCAATTAAAAATAAAGGATCAGAAATAGTCAATACATGGTATTTGCAATCCAATTTGTCTTATTTTTAATCACTTTAAAAGACAGTGGACATAAACCTAATAATTCCCTATATGAATGCAGCTAAAAATAACATTTCAAAATGCATAAAGAAAATGAGAGAATCTGCAAGGGAAATAGACAAATTCAAATAAATGTTGAAGATTTAAAAATTTTTGTAACAACCAATGGATCGTATATACAGTAAAATGAACCTACGGGTTTATGACATGTGCCTCTTTAGAGACTGATTTATAAACTATACGACCCTTGTGGTATAAGTTAGAACTTGGTCATAACTGAAACATACCTGACTCCTGCATGAGGAGAGGCATGAAACTTACAGATTCTACATATTATACTGGTCCAGAAAGTGCTTATCCACTGCAGGGGGGAAGGCTTGGAAAAGCAACAATCTGTGTACATCCTGGAACTCTCTCCTCTTCATCTGAGACACATGATTGACTGCAACCTTAAGACTATTAGTTACATTTGATGTTTAAATTCTCTCGGTTTTTTAGAGTCCGATTTGATGATTATTCCTTTATGATAGCTCACAGGAACTGCTTTTAAAGCTTTTGTCCCAGGATGAGAAGCTACATTGCAACAGACATACAGTAGACCATGCTCTGAAGGATAGCATCAACTGACCAGCAATTTTAGTGTAATATCATCAAGAAATAAATATCTTCACTAGATACTGATATTTGGGAGTTGTTACTCCAGCAAAGGTGACTGACATATCAGGATATATTTGCAGATAAGGATTCCTTTTTAAGCAATCTAAAAACAGATTTGCATTTCTAATTCCAAACCCCCAAAGCACCATTTTGTCTAGCAGAACAAACACTGAGAAGAATAATAACAGAATACATAAAATCAGAAAAAAGAATGTGACAAGAAATGTGTGCTATGGGGTGGCATGGCTGTCACTCCCCCTAGATTATTCCTTAATGATTTAGTGATCAAGTTGCAATGTGATTTATCATAAATCATGAGAACAACTGATTCCACTGTTCAGGAAACAATTCTATCTAAACATTTCCGCATAGTTTTCTTGCCTTCTCTTTCACCATTTCCCATTGACAATTAGATTTCCCACAGCCACCATCCATAATATAGTATTTAAAATGTGTCCAAGTTGTGGCAAAGAATAGCAAAAACAAAAAATACTGTATGCATATACACACACATACATACACATACAACTGCTTTATCAGTACTTACTTAGTGGTGGGATTTAGGGTTATTTTTCAACTCCATATTTTGTCAGTTTCCTTTAAGATGAAGGTACATTCTACAAGTGAATTTTAAAACCTCTTTACTTTTATGCAACATTTATTTTTCATCATATGCCCTGGTTTTGATGAATAAATTGTAGTATTAAGGAGAGGGGTTGACAAGTTAAAAGGAAATATTGCACAATTTATTACAGAAGTAAATTTCTAGTCTTCTTTGTGTCAATTCAAATAGAGCCATCAAAAGTCATGTTTCTAGCCCAGACTGTCTTTAAGGAAGTTATAAAAACTAAGATCATGATAAATAACACTCAACTTACCACTGAAAAATAACTTCAAAATAGAGCCATCCATGCCCATTCGTAGAGACACACAAAACCCTAGCCCACGGGGCTCAAAAAATGAACCATGAAATTTAAAAATAAAGCCATAGAATTATTGTATGGCAGCAGAAAACATCTTAGGGAAATTTTTATGACTTTATTTCTTTAAATTTTAGATTGTAATAAAACCACTAATGTATTATACTTTCCTGCCCATTTTTTCTTAAAGACTTCGGGACAGGTAATTCCCAGAGATTGGGATGAAGTTCATCCCCAGAGCCTTTAAAACTAAAAGTGTCTATTTATACTAACCTTCCTTTCCCCAATACTTAGTAAAAATAGAGGTTTTTATATATTCTTTTTTAAGGGTATAGAATGAAACTTTCTCTGCATTTAAATAACACCAAGAAATTTTGGGGGGGAATATATATTTTAGCTTGTATAGGCAGGTATTTGAGTGACAATAGGTCAGGAAAACTTGTTAGTTATACTTTAATAGGATAAATTCAACATGTAGGGAGAGGCTTAAATGGGAATTTCAATGTATATATCCTCTATGGCCATTATTAAGTTTAATCTTCTTCACTAATTTTTTGAATGAACTGATTTGCATATCTATGGCTTTTTCCTGGGATAGTTCCTGAATACTTGTCATTGCAAATCTATTTAACCGCTTTCGGTAGCCTCTCACTGAATGTAGTATATAAATCCTATATACATTCTCTCAATTTAATTTATTATTCTCTTTGTTTTGTTTAGCTCACTTGTAAGTACCCTTCACAATTTATCTAAAATATCAACATTGTCAGGAATCCTTTCCAAAACAATTAATGTAATTTGAAATTGCTTCTTCATATTTTGACAGTGACTTGTTTAATAGCATCTTCGGTTCTTTCTTTTTGGTCTTGTTTTTCAAAATCCAAGAATATCAGTATTCTGCTCCAAAAAGAAAGAATATCTTTGGATCATTAAGGAGTGAGTTTCAGAAACTGCTAGAAAATCATTTTTAAAACTTATTGGAAAATTCTATTTGGCTTTATATAAGTATCTCCTCTCACTTGCAGCTTATAAAAATCTAAACATCTATCTGCTTTAAATATATTGCCTATCAAACTGTTCTCACAAAAACTATTTCTAATGAGTATTAGAAGAAAGTGGAAACAGAATGTATCCATTTCAAATTCACTAAAATTGTACTTTTATACATAACCCTAATCTTAATTTCCATGAGGTCATATTTCTGACTTGTTATTGACAAAGAGGTCAGGGCTAACATTTTCTTTTATGTTTGCAGGAAAAAAATAACATGTCTTCTAGGCAAATGATACTTGTAGCTATTTTCTTCAAATTCTTCCATGAAAACACCATATGATTAACTTTCCAATTTATCAAAGATTGTCTCTTAGGAGATGGCAAAAAAAGCTCTCATTAGAAATATTCACGGCATTTTGCTGGTGACTGGGATTAGAATTTCATTTTCACACAACCAGTGGTGGAGCCAGGGTTAGGAGGTTGAAGCTTATGTAATTTTCAGGGACCTCGTCAAAAAAGGGAATGTGGAATTATCTTGTTTTTGCAGATTTTACAGAAACATAGGATTATATGAACACATTGCTAGAGCCCCTTTCCTGGTAAATTGTAGACATTAAAGGTAACTTCTGTTTCATGGTAAATATGCTCTCTGTTGAGCACATTGAACCTAGAGATGATTGATTATCTAAGGCAGGTGTCAAAGGGAGGACACTTACAGTGTAAATCAATGAAAAGATCTATGTGTAAAAAAAATAGTGCAAGTGTGTTTACAAATGGTGACATATTGCCTCATCATCATTGAAGTGATAATAGGGAATAATGTGACTTTGACACTGACTAGTGTAATGGATAACAACTAAAGTGTCTCAATCTGGTTACCATAATAACGAAGAATACCTGGAGAGACTAAAGATCCTAGTGCCATGTCCCACACTAAATGGGCCAATCTGTAGCCCTACCATGACTTTAAATGGATTTGTACAAAATTAAGGAAGTAGAGCAGCAAGAGTATTTATAATATATTTCACAGGTGATATTTATTCAGGGGGAAAAATAGGGTAAAGGTGGGCAGATGGAGTCCAAAGAAATCAAAACTTTTCCAGGAAGAAAAAAAAAACATTTAGAGAAGAAAAAATATATAAATACATTTCCTCTCAGCAGAATGTTTTCTTCTTCAGGTTTTCAAGAGGCAAGTTCAGGTGTCTAATGGAGAAATACTGAGGAACTAAAAGTGGATTCCTTTGCAAAGGAGTTTTAGTGCCTCTAAAAGGCTGCTGTCTCAGGCACTTTATCTGCTGAATTGAACCTGCAGCCAAATTACAATCTTATGTTTCTTTGCATTTTGTTTGCCAATCTTGACTTCAAGATGAGTTGGTACTTCAAGGCATAAAAGTGTAATTTAGTCTTTATTTGAATACCCACTTAACTTCTGTGATAACAAGCAACTGCTTAGTGAGGTAATTAATGAGAAATTATACTTCTTTTTTACTGGCAACTTGGGATGTACTTTCTAGGATCAAGGCACTAAGC